>JARHVA010011554.1:0-25000 GCA_037957365.1 Torreya grandis | reverse complement strand
ATATATATATTTCACCTTATATATTCTCCTTGATTTCACCTTATGGCATTTGTTATAATTTATTAAATAGACAAACATTAATAACATTGATATTATGCCATCATTAAATTGAATGACATATTTTTTTGAAAAAGATTAGAAATTATGATTGGTGATGGTGATATTTATAAAGTGTCTAGAGTGATTACTTTGATAAATTTTGAATCAATAAGTACAATTATCCACATCATGATTTGGTAGAGGAGGAGATCAAAAATGAGGATGGGTAAGGGTGGTTTTTGTGAATCATGTGTATTTATTAGTTCGATAACATTTAAATAAAGTACAATTATACACATTAGGATTTAGTGGAGGAAAATATTATGAATGATGACATGTGATGTTTTAATAGTATATATAGTGAGGTGGGGGGTGAACTAGTTCCATTAAAACATACATTCAATTTCACTTATCATCCATGAAGCATTCATTCACATACATACATTAACTAATGCATAAATAAGCATCTACAAAATCATACCAAAAAGAACACAAGAGATATGTGATAATCCCTCATTGGGGATAAAACCAATTAAACACATCTTTTATTATATCTCTATAATTAATTAATCAATATCTAGTGAGGCACCAACCCCACAAGGAGTACTAACTCAACTAGGTCTTTAACAAGAACCAACATGCAAAGAGGAACCAATCCCTTAGGTAACTCAGTATCAAATAAGTAAAATATAACCTCCAATCACCTTTGGACACATTTTTAAAACTCAAATGATTATTTTTACCTTATTTTTCTCTTCACACTCTTTTATCTCTCTTAAATAGCCTCTTAGTCCACTTCGCTTAACTAGCCCTCTTCTTAGTAGATTTAGGTAAAATGAACTTGATTATCATATGTAAAATAAATATTAAAAAATTATTACATATTATAAACACATATTCAATGGTATTAAATCCATTTACCTTATTTACAAACTTCAATTTCGTTTTCTCATTCCCTCAAATGTTTTAACTAGTCAAAATTCGCCCATTAGACCTTCTTCTTATACTTGAATCTTGATTTCACACACATTGATTAGAAAAAGACCTCACCATACTTGGATTAAACTTTAATATATAAAAACACATGTTTTAAAATTGAAACAACCATTACATAATTAGTCATCACCCATAAGGACGAAAACCAACATTAGGCCTAATAGAGACCTAATGTAATTAAGCCTTCTAAAAACACATGTTTCACATTGACCACCTTCAAACATATTGAGATTCAAAAAATGGATGAAACAATCCACACATATAGAAACTATACCATTGATAATCTCACATTATTTGCCCAACACCATTTATCTCATTTCATTCTATGATCCACATGATTAGGTCTACTTGCAATTAGGCCATCTTACTTCTAGAAGGGATCCATTGAATATATAACGAATATAATAAACTTTGACACATAACCACATAAAAAAATCACATGGATATAACCGTTTCAACCATAGGTTAATCACCGTTTCTATTATATTTTAACATATAGGGTAAAACACCTCAAAGAGACTACTTCCATATACTCACTCAGAACTATAATCATGTCTTAAACATCTAGTCGGGAAAGTTTGGTTTATCACATATTCATAGGAATTTATCATGAATAAAAATGAATTATAATTTACCTATGAGACATATAAAATAACTTAATATGAATTATATTCTTAAACACTATGCATAATAACTCAAGTACATCATTCTCACTAACATAGAGAAAACTGCCTGAATGATCTAAAACATAGTCATGGAAACCAAAATGTAGAACACATTTATGAAATATTTTATGAAATTATATATATTATAATTTCCAATAACAATATTTGTCTTGCAAACCAATCTCATGTCTTCACCCTGCACAAACCTCACTATGTTAGACAAGTCACTTTGAGAGAAACATTTTCATTATATATATGTATATCAAAATATTATATAAAAATATAATGTGTTAAATGTATTTAATAATAACCCCATACATTTGGATACCTCCTAATCCATTTCAACCAATCCCTATTCTCATACTCACTTCTGCCTAGTTTTCTCACTATCTTTCTTATTAGTCATTTTAGTGATAAACCAACTTCCACGAATATTTTAGCATATTTGAATTTTTTAACCTGATAATGAAACTACATGGTAATATAATAATTTTCTCACACATCATCCTCTAATAATTTTCATAGTTTGACTTGGTAAACCCTATCTACTACATCACAAATCTAAGAAACAAGTAGTTTCTTGTAGCTTCCACTCACTCTTCTGATAAACCAATGCCACTTGGAGTAATTTGGGAGAGTCATATACATGTTATAATCACCAAAATAGGTCACATAAACCATTATAATCCATATCCAAAAATATATTTCATATCAAGCCAAAGTTATGGTTTTAAGTCAATAAAAACTAGTTTCCATTCTTAGTGATCATTCATAAAGGATCGACCCTTAACTTTAAAAAAAATGATAGGAAATTTTATATAGTTACCTTCAAAAACTTCCATTAAATTATTATTATATCATGAAAATTTTTAACTTTCAAAAAAGTGTAATAAAATATTTCTCACATTTGTAACACCTCATTTTGTGCACATAAAAAACCTCAACACCATTTTTTATGTTTTCTCATTCAAAATTTGACCTCATACTTGGTAAGAATAATTTAAACAAACTCTCACACCAATTAAAATTATCTTATGAGATCTGAAAACTGGGGAATTGAACTTGACCCTTCATTAGGCCACACTAGGTCTCTTTGGACATTAGGCCTTGAACTGGTAGTCATACTTAAACCTTGAATACACCTTGAGACCACTTGCACTACTATCAATACCTAAAATTCATGTCTTAAAAATTCATACCATGATGACACACTACCAATTTTATTCTCATAATCCTTAGATTTCTCATCTTATCATGCAACCAAGTTTATGCCTTTTCATTAGGTCCTTTCATACAAAGACTAAGTTAAGAACTGATCCAAAAACCTCATATGAAATATTATATACCATAAAAACATGTTTACATAGTTTAAAACATATTTTCACATGATTTAACACTAATTTGTGTCCTTCATTGGTATTTATAACAACTCAAAACTCCTCATTATGTCAGGCAGAGTCTAGGACTAGTCTGGTTGCATGCTTAGTCCTAAGACCATACCCTTGAAGGATTACCTTGAAACATTATTGAGTGTTTCAAAAATTCATATGAATTTCAGGTAATAATAAAACATCCACTCATAACTATGTTTATCTATATTATAGGACTACCATCTTCACACACATGCTCATGATATGATAATGTTCGATAAGACTAGTGCTCAAAGGTATTCTTACCTTATATCTTGATCTTGACATTGACATCTCATAAACATTAGAATAATTATAATATTTCCTTCAAATTCTCTCTCAATAGATATATAATAGGCTAACTTAAATTTTTATCTTGTCATAAGACTTCTTTGTCACATACTACTCCACCATTCATTGCCTTAACTTGGACCCTGACATCCTTAGCCTTTACATCAATGACATCATCATTACCAAAATACAAACATAATGAACATAAATAAATAATACCCCCATTTTTTATTGATGTCAAGCACTCAAATAAAGCCAATCATTTACATCTCCCTAAGTTTTATCTTCTTCAAACTAACCTTTCTCCCAAAGTGAAACTTTCTCCCCCTTTGACATTAATGACAAAGGGTGATCTCTTCACAACTATCTGATACCTAGAACATCAACAACACATATTTTATCTCGAAAAAATATCTTTATCTCTTGGATAAAAAACTCAACATAGATCGATCTCACACACCTACTCTTTGAGCATGATTGGCTCCCCTTATCTCCATGATAGATTCAGACACTATTATGAATGTGACTTGGTTTGATAAAGTTATCATACAAATTCTTTGTAACCCATATCCTATAATCACACCTCCAATATACTATTAAATCAACTTTGGATTTATAACAAATAATAAAAACCTCCGCTTAAGATTAAGCATCTATCATACTTATTCATACTCACTGAGTGCCTCCATGAAGCCTAATGGAGTCACCTCTTCTATATGCTACTAAAACAATATAAAATCTAGATATTCCTATATCTCCATGTCTTCCCTATACTAATATTTCTTCATGATCTTATTAGGAATTAATATCCCTTTTTTCTTGACCACTTCAATCTTCATTTTAACAACATTTTTACTTGGCCTATTTGTCTTGACTCCATCTATAATCTGAGATGATAGAGAGAATTATTAGCACTCCTTTGCATATGAGCTATACTCCACCATGGAAAATATTTCACTTGGACTTCCATATTGGTCATCATTCAAATTATTTATGTTTAGTTTCTAATCATTATCATGTAGTCTTTATTGCACTCTAGGGGACTTAAATTTCTTATTTTGACTTGAGAATCCATGATTACATAAATTTATATTATGACCAACCTTTTTAAAATGAAAAGACACTATTATTTTCTATGGACACACATCATGATCCATAACTCTTGGCTAATGAATCTCCTCATATTTCTAAGCATATTCATTCTTCAAGGGCATTCTACAGTGTGTTACTCTATGACCAAATTGGTTACATAAATTATAATAACCATTAAAAATATTAACATATTTATAGCATTAGGATGCCTGATAGTATGTCTTCATTCTACTATTAGCTTCATTTCTTTCTTGACTATTGAATTTTAAGATATGATTCTCCTTGATCACATTAGTAATCTTCTTTTGATCTCCATTGAAACGAAGACCTATTTTATCATTAGTAGTATTTTGACTACTTAGGATGTTATCTAGATCATTTGTACTCTTATAAAAATTTATAAAGGTCTTAACCTTATATTATTCCTGATCCAACTCATCTTTTAAGGAATCCACTTTAGATACATACCTTACACATTCTTTTTATTTATCGTTTAGGCTTGTAGTCATAATCTCAATTTGAGTCTCCTTAATGAATAGTCTTCAGCTTATACCACATTTATTTGGTAGACATACATTTCATCACCTTCACAAGATGTTGCTCTGATAGATCTTAGATAATATCATTCAATTCTTTTGAATTTTTATCACTAGTATTCTTTTGAATTTTTATCTGTAGGGTAAATAGTGGTGCATTATATCCTTACAAAACTAATTGCCAAACATCATGACCTTTAGACATCAAATATTTTCTCATCTTGACACTCGAAAAATCATAGTTGGATCCATTAAACAATGGATTCTTACTTGTAGAGAAACCACCTTATGTTTGACTAACCATATTCACTTGTTTAAGATATCCTTGAGGCTATTATCCCTCCTTTAAAGGACCTAATTTTATACCAAATGTTGAAATTATAGATACTAATATTGGGGGTAAATCATTTCACATAAAACATTCATTCAATTTCACTTATCATCCTAAATCATTCATTCACATGCGTACATTAACCAATGCATAAACAAGCACCTACAAAAGTATACTACATAAGAACACAAGATATACATGGAAAACACTCATACACAATTAAACCTATTAAAATGAAAAATTTAAAATAGTCTTATAGTAATTAATTAATATTTATTGAGGCACAAAGCCCACAAGGATCAGCAATCCCTCACTTGTCAAGCACCAACTCAACTAGGCCATTAGCAAGCACCAACTTACATGGAGGCACCAACCCCCTAAGTAACACATCACCAACTCATCCACCTATAACCTATGATCAAATTTGGATTCCCATTTTTCACTTAAAATATGATAATAACCTTATTTTACTCTTCACACTCTTTGATCTCTCTCAAATAGCCTATTGGTCTTTTTCACTCAACTGCCCCTCTTCTTGGTAGATTTAGGTCAAATGACCTTGCTCATCATCTATTTAATAAATACTAGAACCTCATTACATATTAAAAACACATATATAATGGTATTCAATCTCTATACCTGGTTTTCAAACTTATATTTTATTCACTCATTCAATCAAATGTTCTAACTAGTCAATTTAAGCCCATTAGACTTTATTCTTATACTTGACTCTTGATTTCACACACCTTGGTTAGACACAAACCTCAGCATACATTGATAACCAAAATAATAGATTAAAAAAACATGTTTTACAAGTTAAATAACCATTACATAGGTTGGTCACCACCCATAAGGACCAAAACCACCATTAGGCCTAATAGAGACCTAATGGAATTAGGCCTTCTCAAAACACATGTTTCACCTTGAACATCTTAAAACATATTGATCTTGTAGAAATGGATCAAACACTTGATGTGTATCCATCTTACCATCCCACCATCTTCACACACATTCTCGTGATATGATAATGCTCCTTAATACTAGTGCTCAAAGGTATGCTTACCTTGTATCTTGATCTTAACCTTAACATGTCATCAACCTTAGAAAAATTACAATGTTTCCTTCAGATTCTATCTCAACTGAGAGATAACAGGTTACCTTAAAATTTTCTCTTATAATAAGACTTATTTAACACATACCACTTCACCATTCATGGCCTCAACTTTGACCTTGACATTAATGATATTCATCTTTATCTTGACATCAAGGAAAACATCAATGCCATAATACCAACAACATGAACATACCTTAAAAAATATCAACCCTTTTTGCTGATGAAAAATACTTAAACAAAGTTGATCATTCACATCTCCCCAAGCTTGATCTTGTTCAAATTGACCTTTCTCCAAAACTAAAACTTTCATCTCCTTTGACATTAAAGATAAAGTGTCATCTCTTGACAACTATATTATTCTTGGACCTAGAGTAACATGCCATTTGTCTCTAACAAAGATCATTATCTCTCTTAGACAAAAAACTCAACACATTTCAAGCTCACAAACCTACTTTTGGAGTGTGATTAGCTCCCGTTATCTCCATGAGATATCCAGACACTATTATGAATGTGACTTTGTTTGATCAAGATGTAATACAAATTATTTTTAACCAATCCCTTTTAATCACACCCCTAATAGACTATTGACTCAAATTTGGATATTAAACAAAGAATATAGAGCTCCCCTTAAAACAAAGCATCCTTCATAATCTTTCTCACTAGCTCAGTGCCTCTATGAAGCCTAATGGAGTCACCTCTTCTCTAGTGTACTAAAATAACATAAACATATGAGATTCCTAGGTGTCCATGTCTTCACTAGATTGATCTTTCTTCATGATCCTTTCAGGCTTGAATATCCCTTTTATCTTGACCTATTCAAACTCTATTTAAAAAACATTATAACTTGGTATATATATCTTGACTCCTTCAGCCACAATCTGACATGATAGGGAGAATTTTTCTCACTCATTTTCATCCAAACTATTCTCCACCATGGGAAATAGTGCACTTGGACTTGTAGACTATTCATGATTCACCTTAAATACCTTTTGTTTTCAATCACTATCTTGTATTCTTTCTTGCACTCTATGGGCCTCAACTTTCATGTTTTGACTTGAGAATCCATTCTTACATAAATTTACATTATGACCAATTTTTTGATAATTGAAACAAACTATTATTTTTTATGGAAACACATCATGAGCCATACCTCTTGAATGATGACTCACCTCATAGTTACAAGGATATTCGTTCTTCGAGGGACTTCTACAATGTCTTTCTCTATGAAAAAATTGGTCACATGAATAACAATAAATGTTGAAAGGATTATCATACCTCTAGAATTAGGATTCAAAATATTATTACACTTTGTTCTACTATCAACCTCATTCCTTGATTCACCATTGACTTTTAAGGTCCGATTCTCCTTGATCACATTATTGTTATTGTTATTGTTATTGTTATTGTTATTGTTATTGTTATTGTTATTGTTATTATTATTATTATTATTATTATTATTATTATTATTATTATTATTATTATTATTATAGTCTCCAATGAAACCAAGACATATTTTATCATTATCAATATTTTAACTACTCAAGATATTGTCTACATCATTAGTACTCTTTTAAAAATTCACAAAGGTATTCAAATTTCTTGATTCTTGATCCAAATCAACTTTTAAGGAATTCACTTTAGTTATATACCTTACACATTCTTCTTTTTTATCTATTAAGTTTAAAGTCACTATCTTAATTCGAGTCACCTTCATGAATAGTCTTTAAATTGTCCCACATTTATTTGGAAAACATATAGTGCATCACCCTCACAATATATACCTCTGATAGACCACAAAGAATACAATTTATTGATTTTAAATTATTGCCACTAGCCTTCTTACCTAGTGCATTTATAGATGAAATAGGGAGGTCTAGTTTATTCCTTCAAAAAATATTACCAAACATCATGAAATTGAGAAATCAAATAGGTTCTTATCCTAACACTCCAAAAATCATAATGATATCCATGAAACAATGGATCCATACTTGTAGAGAAATCACCTTGTGTTTGACTATCCATCATTACTTACTTAGGATTTCCTTTAAGCTATTAATCCTCTTCCAAAGGACATTATTTAATACCAAATGTTTGAATTACATATATTTATATTGGGGTGAATTAAGGCCCTTAAAACATTCATTCAAATTCACTTCTCATCCTTGAATCATTCTTTCACATACATACATTAACTAATGCATAAACAAGCATCTACAAAAGCATACCACATAGAAACATAAGAGATATGTTGGAAATCCTCATTGGGAGTAAAACCAACTAAAAAACATATTTTAATATATTATTATGAAAAATTAATCAATATTTAGTGAGGTACCAACCCCACAAGAAGTACCTACCGCTCACTAGTCAAGCACCAACTCAATTAGGCCTTTAATAAACACCAACTTGAAAGGAAGCTCTAATCTGCTAGGTTGGTCAACACCAACTCATCACCCTATAAATATGATCACCTTTGGATAAATTTTTATCACTAAAATTATGATTATCACCTTTTTTTCCTCTTCACACTCTTTTACCTCTCTCAAACAACCTATTGGTCATCTTTGATCAACTAACCATCTTCTTTGTAGATTTAGGTCAAATGACCTTGATCATCATATATAGAATAAATATTAAAACCTCATGAAATATAAAAAAAACATATAAAATTTTATTAAATCCCATTATATATTTTTCAAACTTTTATTTCATTCATCCATTCCCTTAAATGTTCTAACTAGTAAAATTAGGTCTATTAGACCTTATTCTTATACTTAACTCTTGATTTCTCACACCTTGGTAAAACAAAACCTAACCATAATTTTATTACCATTTTAATAGATGAAAAATTATTTAAAAAATTTAAAAAACCATTACATAGGTTGGTCACCACCCATAAGGACCAAAACCACCATTAGGCCAAATAGACACCTAATGCAATTAGGCCTTCTCAAAGCACACATTTCACCTTGACCACCTTAGAACATATTGATAATATAAAAATGGATTAAAAACTTCATAAATAATTAAATTATACTCATTATAATATAAAATTATTTTCCCAACAACATTTAACTAATTTCACTCTTAGAACCATACCATTAGGTGTACTCTTAATTAAGCCTTCTTATTGTTAGAAGGTTTGTTTTGAATATCTTAATTATATACTCAAATTTTCCACATAAAAGCATTAAAAATTTAAATTTATATAAAATTCATGAACTAATTTTCATCACTATGTGAATTATATTTTCATATATAACTATAATTATCTCAAACAGACCACTTCCATATGCTCACTTAGAACTGCAAACATGACTCAAACACCCAGTCAGGAACCTTTGAATTTTCACACCTTCATAGGTATTTATAATGAATATATATAAATTAAAATTAACCTATGAGACATAAATAATAACTTAATTTTATTTATGTTATTCAACTCTGTGCATAATGACTCAGGGACATCATTCTCACTAACACATTCAAAACTTCCTTAATACTCAAAAACATAGTCATGGAAATGAAGACTTAGAACACATGTGTGAAAAATTTTATGAACTTTAAAAGGGTTTATATTATTTTTAATAATCCTTATAACATATTTATATATATATTATAATTAATAATATCAATATTGTCATTTTAGACCAATTTCTTGTCTTCACCCTATATAGACCTCACTGTGTTAGACAGGTCAATTTGAAAGAAAATTTATTCTTATATATAATCATCTCCAAATATTATATAAAAAATTTATATGTATTAAATTTATTTAATAAAAAATCTATGCATTTTTATCCATTCCTAATCCACTACAACCCATTTGTAATCTCACTCTCACTTCTACCTAGTTTTTTCATTGTCTTCCTTACCATGCCTTTTTTAGTAATAGGCCAAATTTCATGACCAATATAGAATATTGGAAGTATATAACATTATTATAAATTTATATGATAAAAAAATAAAATTATCACACATTATCCTCTAATAATTTTCATGCTTTGACTTGGTCAACCATGCCTGGTACATAAAAAATATGAGAAACAAGGGGTTTTTTGTGGCTTCCACTCATTCTATGATAGAATAATACCACCTAAATTAATTATATATATTCATATACATGATAAAAATCACATAAATAGGTCACACAAACCATTATTGTCCATTTCTAACAATATCTTTCATATTGGGTCATAGTTAGGGTTTTAATGCACTAAAAACCAATTTTCATTCTTAGCAATTATTTTTTATGATTGCACCATAAATTTAAAACCAATGAAAGGAAATTTGAGATATTAAAATTATAAAACTTTAATTAAATTATTATTATCTCATTAAAAGTTTTCACATTCCAATGATCATAAGAAAATCCTTCTTGAGTTTGTAGCACCTCATTCTATGCACACAAAAAAACCTCAACACCAATTTTTGTGATTTATATTTTAGAATTTGACCTCAAACATGGTAAAAAAAAATTTAAATAACCTATCACACATTTTAAAATTATATCATGATTTCTATCACTTTACAAACTAAACTTGGCCATTCATTAAGCCACACTAGGTTTCTTTACACATAAGGCCTTGAACTCCCAGTCATACTTAGACCTTGAACATACCTTGAGACCATTTTAACTAATATAAATACATCATACTCATGTAATATAACATTATACCATGCTCACAGACTTCCAATATTCTTATCATAAGCCTTAGACTACTCAACTCATCATGCTACCAAACAAGTGCCTTCTTTCTAGGTCTCTTGATGTAAAGGCTAAGCTAATAATTGACCTATAAACCTCCTTTAAAATATTATATACCTTAAACACATGTTTAATTTTTTTCAAAAATATTTTTACATAGATTACCATAAATTTTCATCCTTCATAGATCTTGATGACATCTCAAGACTCTTCAGTAGGTCAAGCAGAGTCTAAGACTAGTTTGGTTACATGCTTAGTCTTATGTCCATATCCCTAAAATTATACCTTGAAAATTTCATGAATTTATAAAAAAATAATATAAATAATTGGTAATCCTTTAAAATTTACTCATATGCATGTGTATCCATCTTACTAGACCACCATCTTCACACACAAGCTTATGATATGTTAACACTCCTTAAGACTAGTGCTCAAAGGTATGCTTACATTAAATCCTAATATTGACCTTGACTTG
This sequence comes from Torreya grandis, assembly GCA_037957365.1. Taxonomy (NCBI): domain Eukaryota; kingdom Viridiplantae; phylum Streptophyta; class Pinopsida; order Cupressales; family Taxaceae; genus Torreya; species Torreya grandis. The sequence continues at coordinate 13,344 of JARHVA010011554.1, read as the reverse complement.
TCTTCAACCTCAGAATAATTACTTGTTTGCCTTTAAATTCTCTATCAATAGATAGATAATATGTTTACTACAAAAATTTTCTTATCATAAGACTTCTTTATCACATACCACTTCACCACTCATGGCCTTAACTTTTACCTTAAAATTAATGACATTCATCTTGACCTTCACATCAATGAAAAAATCAATGCCAAAATACAAAAAAAATTAACATACCTCAACATGAGGGTGGGATTTCTGATTTGTGTGTAGTTATTAATCTAATAATATTTGAGACAAGAAGTACAAATGTCTACATCATGATCTAGCACGACATTAATTAAACTTCTTCTTGATTATTTTATGATATTCATAAACATATATTTTACATATAATATTTTCTATATGTATTAATTTTGATATAAATGTCCTTTTTATTTTTATTCTTATGCAAAGTAAAATTAAATATTATTTTATGATGTAATTTATATACAAAATAATTTATGATACTAACTTTTTTACCTTGTGATTTTTCTTTAAAAATATAGAAATAAAATATTATATTGAATAATAATAATCACCATCATGACATTAAAATCCATTTGGATACATTTTTTTATAACTATGTCCATGTCAAGAAACATTGGGAATAAATATCATCAACATTCAATATGTAGTTACAGATCTCCACCTTCGAAGCCTCATGAAAAAAATTGTCATCACCACCATGTTAGGGGTGCTAAATAACCTCTGTGACCATGTTTTTCTCCTTGTGTGATGTCTAATTAGGGTATGGAGGACTTGTTCTAGCCTAAATAAGGTCCTTATTTGATAAAATTAAAGTTTTTATGCAAACTTTAGACAAGCATAAAATGAAACACATAAGTCTTATAAATAAATAAAAATATCAATCACATGCATGCCAAATCCTTACACTTTTACCTCATAAATATTGGACCAAAAAATAAGAGACAAATCCATTGCAGATGATTTGGTAATTAGTCCTAAAATGTTATTTTTATGTTGTTAAGCGACAAGCTCTATGTTTTGAGTCAAAATTTATACTTTTGAGGAATTATCATGCCATTCCTTCACTTATGACACATAGGGATATTTAAATTACATACATCCCACCAAAATAACCTCTGAATCCTTATAAATACATGTTTTTGAAAATCATCTATCATCAAGAAACATTTATAAGAAGTGTTTTCAACATTCAAGCTATAATTGCATATCTCCACCTCTAAGATATCACAGATAAAAATAATCATCACCACCATATCATGGTTACATAATAATCTATATTACCAAATTATAGGGCTCGTAGTATTCATGTTTATGAGACATAACGCCCATGTCAGCCTCAAGAAGGTCCTTCCCTATATGGTAAAGCTATGGTTTTTTAATCAAAATTCATACAGACATCAACTTAAAATTGTAATTTATAATGAGACAAGATAACCGTAATATTATTAAAAAAACCTTCTAATTTAACCTTTGATCACTTTAATAAAAAAAAGTAAGAGATGAATCCATCGTAGATAATTTAGTGATCAGTCCTAAACTACTATTTTAATGTCATCAAAAGATAAGTTATTTACCTATAGTAAATATTTACACATGATAATACATAACTTATAACACATAGGGATATATAAATTTCATATATCCCACCAACACAACCTTGAATCTATGTAGATACACTTTTTTCTAAATTTGTTCAACATCAGGAAACACTAAAAATAAATATTATCAACATTAAAATGGGTATTAGATATCTCCACCTTTAGGGCATCATGGTTGAACACTGTCATTGTCACCATGTTGAGGATGTTGAATAACCTTTGATACCACATTATTGGCAAATAAATATTCATAATACTATTTTTAGCTTAAAGATACTCCTTCTATTTATGGTAAAATTATATTTTTTAAGGAAAAATTTATACACATGTGAAACTAAAATTAAAATTATTATAAATGAACCAACATAACCATCATGTGCATGTCAAAACCTTCTACTTTCACCCAAGATAATTTAGATCCAAAATAAGAGATTAATATGTGGTAGATGATTTAGTGATTAGTCATAAAGTGTTATTTCATGTATTTATAAGAAAAATACTTTAAATTTAGTATAAATTTATAGTTATAGATCCTTTTCATGCAAATCCATCAATTACAAGACCTTAGGATATTAAAATTACAATTTTTTACACCACCAAGACCTTTGAATCCAAATGTATACACATTTTTGCAAAATTTCTAGTGTCGAGAACATTGTTCAGAAATGTTGTCAACATTCAAGCCACAATTGGATATATCCATCTCTTAGGCCTTATGGTTGAAAATCAGGCCCTAAACCCTAAACCTAAACCTTAAGCCCTAAGATATAAACCATAAACCCTAAATCTTAAACCCTACAATAATTGATTTATCCCTAATTAACATCCTTTAGAGTAAGAATTATGTTCACATGGATCAATTTGGGACAAACCATGTCACTGATTTCCCTAATTTAGTAATTAGATTAATCTATGATAATAATAGGGCTAATTAAACTTAAAATCATATTCTATAGTCACAAATATGTTCAACAATATGATTTTTTCCTAAATTACCTTTGTGATTAGAATATCAAACCTAAACCATAAGACCTAAATCCCAAACAATAAATCATAAACCTAAACCCTAAACTAATTGGTTTAGCCTTAATTAATATGTTTTAAGGTAATAGTTAGGTTTGTATGGTTTATTTTGGCCAAAACTGCATAATTGATTGACCTAATTGACTAATTGGATTAATGTGTGATGACATTAGGGATAAATAATGCCAAAATCATATTATGTTGTCATAAATAAGCTCAATGAGATGAAATTAGCCTTACTTTCATAAATAAACCCTAAGCCTTAATAATTAAACATTAAATACTAAATTATAAATCGTAAACCAATATATTTATCCCTAATTAACATCCTTTATAGTAATAAATAGGTTCTTAGTGCTCAGTTTGGTCTAAATCACATCATCAGTTAAATTAATTACTAATTAGGTCAATTTATGATGACATTGGGGCTAATGCTTCTAAAATTACATTATTTAGTCATAAATAGGTCTAATGAGCTTGAATTGGTCCCAATTACATTTAGATTTAGACCTTGAATCATAAACCTTGAACCATAATACCTAAGACCTAAACCCTAAACTAATTGATTTATCCCTAATTAACATCTTCTATAGTAATAATGAGGTTAAAAGTTCTCAATTTGGCTTAAATTACATCATGATTACCCCAACTCACTAATTGGCTCAATATATGATGAGATTAGGGATAATTGAACTTAAAATCACATTATTAAGACATAAATAGACTCATCAAGCTCAAATTGGTATAAACTACAGTAATGATTAGAACCTATACCCTAAATCATAAATCATAAACTCTAAAACCTCAATCCTAATCCTTACAACCTAAATCATAAGCCCTAAATCATAAAACCTATACACTAAACCAATTGATTTAGTACCAATATAAAATGCTTAGAGTAATAATTAGGTTCACATGGCTTAGTTTGACCCAAATTAAATCATTGATCACCTTAATTGTCTAATTATCTCAATATGTTATGATATTGAGGCCAATTGTGCCAAATATCACATTCTATAGTCACAAATATGTTAAACAAGATTAAATTCACCATAATTGCCTTCATAGTTAGACCATGTACCCTAAACATTAAACCTTAAATGGTCACCCCTAAGCCCTAAGCCCTAATCACTAAAAACTAAATCCTTAATTAAAAACCCTAATCTAATGAATTTATAATAATTATCATCCTTTATAGAATTAATTAGGTTCACATGTCTCAATTTTTCCCAAATCATATCACCAATTATTGTAATTGAATAATTAGCTCAATTTGTGATGACATTAGTGATTATTGATGGTAAAAATATATTTTCTAGTCATAAATAAGTTCATAGTGATAAATATAGACCCAATTTCATTCATGATTTGGCCTTATACCCTAAACCCCAAACCCTAAAACCTAAACCCTAAATTCTAAACCTTAAACCAATTGATTTTATCCTAATAACACCTTTAAGAGTAATAATTACATTCACCAAGCTAAATTCAGCCTAGATCACATCATAAATTGCCCTAGTTGACTAATTAGCTTAATTTTTGATGAAATTAGGGTAATTAAACTTAAAATAATCATCTATAGTCATAAATAAGCTCAATGAGCTAAAATTTCCACCAATTTCCTTCTTAATTAGATCATATAAAATAAACCCTAAATCCTAAACTATAAATCTTAAGCCCTAAACACTAAACCAGTCAATTTATCCCCAACTAACATCTTCTCAATTTATAGTTAGGTTTACAGGGCTCAATTTGGACCAAATCTTAATATTAATTACCCCAATTGACTAATTAACTTTGTATGTGATGACATAAGGGTTAATTCAGCCTAGAATCAAATTTTGTAATAAAAAATAAGTTTAATAAGATTAAATTAGCCCTATTTCCATTCTTAATTGGATAGTATACCCTAAACCATAATCCTTCAACTTTAAAATGCAAATTTAAATGTTAAACAATAAAATAATTGATTTATCCCAAAATAACATATTTTAGAGTAATAATTAGGTTTATATGGCTCAATTTGGCCCAAATTATTTCACTAATTCACCCAATTGACTAATTTGACCAATATGTGATGACATTTGGTATAACTGAGCCCTAAATCATTTGGAATAATTGCAATTAGGTTTTATAAGCTAAAATTGTTCCCAATTACCTTCATGATTGGACTTTATACCTAAATTCATAAAGCCTAAGCTATAAATCCTAATCCTTAAACCCTAAACCCTAAATCATAACCCTAAACCTTGAACTAAACAATTTATCTCTGATTAATATCCTTTAGAGTAAGAATTAGGTTTAGAAGGCTCAATTTATCCTAAACTACATCACTAATTTAAATAATTGTCTAATTGGCTCATTTTCTTATGACATTGGGGCTAATTTAGTCCAAAAACACATCTTTTAGACATAAATTGATTTAATGAGCTCAAATTGATTCTAATTATCTTCATGATTAGACCTATGTACCCTAAACTATAAACCCTATTCCATAAATCCTAATCCATGAGCTCTAAACCCTAAAACTTAAAATGTTAACCTTAAACCCTTAACCAATCATTATATACCCAATAAACATCCTTTATATTAATAATTAGGTTCAAATGGATCAATTTTCCCTAAATCACATCACTAATTACCCTAATTGAGTAATTGGGTCAATTTGTGATGACATTATGGGAAATTGAGCCCAAAATTACATTATGTAGTGATAAATAGGTTCAAAAAAATTAAATTGGACCCAATTGCCTTTTTGATTTGAGTATATATCATAAACCATATATTTTAAACCTTAAGCCCTAAACCCTAAACCCTAAATAATAAACTACAATCAATAAACCTAGCCATTTATCCCCAATTAACATCCTTTAGAGTAGTAATTGGGTTTAAAGGGCTTAATTTTATCCAAATTTCATCATTAATCATTCAAGTTGACTAACTACCTCAATTTATGATGACATTGGTGATAATTGATCTAAAAGCATATAGTCATAAATAGGTCTAACGAGCTTAAATTGGCCATAATTGCCTCTTTAATTGGACCCTATACCTTAAATCCTAAACCCTAAGCCTTAAGCCCTAATCCCTAAAAAACTAAAACATAAATTTGAAATCATAATCCAATTAATGTATCCCAAATTAAAATCCTTTTGGAGTATTAATTAAGTGCATAGGGCTAAATTTGGCATAAATCAAATCACCAATTACCCTAATTGACTAGTTAGCTCAATCTTTGATGAAGTTGGGGATAATTGAGACAAAAAAATATTTTGTAGTCATAAATAGGCTCATAGGGCTGAAATTGGACCCAATTTCATTCATGATTGGACCCTATACCATCAACGATAAACCCTAAATCTAAAACCTTAAACCAATCCATTTAGCCATAAATAACACCCTTTAGAGTAATAATTAGGCTCAATGGTCTTAGCTTAACCTAAATCACATCATTTATTACCCCAATTAACTAGTTGGATTAATTTGAGATGACATTGGGGTTAATTAAGCCTAAAATAACATCTTATAGTCATAAATAAGTTCAATGAGCTAAAATTTTCCCCAATTGCTTTCCTAATTGGAACATATACAATAAACCTTAAAGCCTAAATTTTAAACCCTAATCCATAAATAATAAACCCTAAAAAATAAATCAATCCATTTATCCCCATTTGGCATCCTTTCAAGTAATAATTATGTACACAAGGATAAATTTGGCCCAAAACATTCAATTTAGTAATTAGCTAAATATGTTATGATAGTAGGGTTAATTGAGCATAAAACCATATGTTTTTGTAAAAAATAGGTTCAACAATGTGAAATTGGCCATAATTGCTTTCATGATTAGACAATATACACTAAACCAGAAACCCTAAACCATAGTGCCTAAACTTTAAACCATAAATCTAAACCCTAAATCCTAAAATAAATGATTTAACCCTAAATAACATATTTTAGAATAATAATTAGGTTCACATGGTTTAATTTGGCCTAAATTGCATCATTAATTTTCTAAATTAACTAATTAGGTCTATTTGTGAGGACATTAGGGATAATTAAACCCAAAATTACATTCCCTAGTTAAAGATAGGTTTAATAAGATGGAATTGGCCCCAATTTAATCAATCATTGGACCTTATACCCTAAATCTGAAATCCTAAATTGTAAACATTAAGCTTTAAGCCCTGAACCCAACCTAAATCATAAACTAAATCATTTATACCTGATTAACATATTTTAGAGTAAGAATTTGGTTTTCAAAGATCAATTTGGCCCAAATAACATCATTAATTTTTCCAATTATGTAAATGACTCAATTTGTGATGACATTAAGACTGATTTAACCAAAAATCACATTTTTTTACATAAATAGGTTCAACAAGCTCAAATTGGCTCTAATTATCTTTGCAATTAGACACTTATATACCCTAAACTATAAATCCTAGTATGTAAACCCTAATCCATAATCCCAAAACCATAAAACATAAACCCTAAACCAATTGATATAACCCCAACAAATAACCTGTAGAGTAACAATTCGGTTCACAAGATTCAATTTTTCCTACATCACATAATTAATTTTCCTAATTAAATAATTGGCTAGATTTGTGATGAAATTTGGGAAACATGAGCCATTAATTACATTATGTAGTGATAAATTATTTCAACAAAATTAACTTGACCAGAATGGCCTTTACGATGAGACTATTTACCTTAAATCCTAAATCCTAAATTATAAAATATAAACACTAAACTATAGATTTATCCCCAATTAACCTAATTTAAAGTAATAATTAGGTTTATAGGGACCCATTAATTACCTAAATTTATGATGAAATTGGTGTAATTGAGCTAAAAATCATATAGTCATAAATAGGATAAATGAGCTTAAATTGGCTTCAATCACCTACATGATTGGACCATATACCCTATACCCTACACCCTAAACACTAAACCCTTAACTGTAAACCTTAATCCCTAATCCCAAACCTCTAAAAGTAAAATCATAAATGATAAATCTTAATCCTATTAATTTATTCCCTATTAACATCATTTTAGAGTATTAATTAGGTTCACAAGGTTTAATTTTGAGCTAATCACATCAAAAAGTACCCCGCATGACTAATTGGCCAAATTTATGATGATATTGGGGTTGATTGAGCCAAAAATATATTTTTAACTCATAACTAAGTTTAAATATCCCAAATCATCACTAGTTTCATTTGTGATTGGACCCTATACCCTAAACTATAAACATTAAACTCTAAACCCTAAAATCAAAATCCTAAACCAATAAATTTATCCCTATCAAACACCTTTTAGAGTAATAATTACATTCAAGAGGCTTAATTTATCCTAAATTGCATCATTGATCTCCCCATTTAATTAATAAGCTTAAATTGTGATGATATTTGGGCTAATTAAGACCAAAATAACATTATTTAGTCAAAAATTGGTTCAATGAGATAAATTTTGGCATAATTATCTTCATAATTAGACCATACACACTAAACCCTAAATCCTAAACTATAAATCATAAGCCTTAATCATAAAACCTAAACACTAAATTGATCGATTTAGCCCCAATAAACAACTTTTTAAGTAAGAATTAGGTTTTTAAGGCTTAATTTGGCTAAAATAGCTATACTAGTTGACCAAATTCACTAATTAGCTCAATATGTGATGGTATTGGGGATAATTGAGACCAAAACCACATAGTATAGTCAAAAATAGGTTTAACAACTTAAAATTGACCTAAATTGCATTCATTATTAGATTGTATAAAAAAAATAATAAACCCTAAACCATAAAATGTAAACCTTAAACTAATTAATTTAGCTTCTAATATAATTATTTAGAGTAATAACTAGGTTTACATGGCTTAATTTGGCCCAAATTACATCACTGTTTCACCCAATCTACTAGTTTTCTCAGTCTATGATGACATTCATGATAATTGAGACCAAAATCACATACTCTAGTTAGAAATAGGTTTAGCAAGCTAAAATTGGCCTCAACTACCTTCATGAATTGACCTCATATCCTAAATATTATGTCCTAAACTATAAACCCTAATCCCTAATCCCTAAAACCTAAACCTTAAACCCTAAATAATAAGCCCTAAACCAACTAGTATATCACTTATTAAAATCATTTAGATTAAGAATTATGTTGATAAGGATCAATTTGGCCCAAATAACATCATTAATTATTCCAATTATATAATTATCTGAATTTATTATGATGTTTAGGCTATAAGTTCAACAAGCTCAAATTATCCCCAATCATCTTCATGCTTAGACCCTATATACCCTAAGCTATAAATCCTAAGCCCTAAATCCTAAATATTAAACTATGGACCTCAAATCATAAACATTAAATCAATCATTTTATCCCTAATAAACATCCTTTATAGTGATAATTAGGTTCACATGCCTTAATTTGGTCCAAATGGCATCACTAGTTGGCCCAATTAGGTAATTTTCTCAATTTGTGATGATAATGGGGAAATATGAGCCCAAAATTATAGTTTATAGTCACAAATAAGAAAAATAAAATAAAATTAGCCCTAGTCACCTTTATGATTTGAAAATATACGCTAATCCCTAAACTATTTACCTTAAACACTGATTCCTAAACCCCAAACCCTAAATCATAAACTCTAAACCCTAAACCTATGACTTTAGCCCTAATTAACCTCTTTATAGTAAGAATTAAATTCATAGGGATTAATTTGATCCAAATTTCATCATTGATTTCTTAACTAAATAATTAGATCAATTTATCATGATATTGGGGCTAATCAAGCATAAAATCACATTTTGTAGTCACAAATAGGTTCAAAAAGATCAAATTGACCCCAAACTATCTTCACAATTAAACCTTATACTATAAACTCAAAATCATAAGCCCTAGACTCTTAACCCTTAACCCTAAACTATTTAGTTTATCCCTAATTAATTCTTTGGTGTAAGAATTATGTTCATGGGGTTTAATTTGGCCCAAATCACATCACTTATTACATCAATTTGATAATATGCTCAAATATTATGACATTGGGGTTAATTGAGCCCAAAATCACATATATAATAACAAATAGGTTTAAAAATCTCTAATTTTCCCTAATTTCCTTCATGATCAGACCTTACACTCTAAAACCCAAACCATAATCCTTAAATCCTAAATCATAACCCTTAAATTATAAACCCTAACCTATAAACCAATTGATATAGTGGAGTAAATTTTAGTTACTATTCTTCATTAATTCATGAATATTTTGGTTTTAGACATTACTATTTGGCTATTTAATTAGGTGGTGAAAATGTGGATTCTCCTAAATTATTTAGGTGTATGATAGTTTCTCAGTTCAGCTTATCTATTATTTAAAACAAATTTCAGACATAAATATAATTCACCACTCCATCAAAAGTTAATATGAACTTATTTTCCATTATATCTAATATATAATCATTCTATGACCAAATTTCCAAAGGATATCAGCATAATTACCTTTTGTCTATGAGTTTTTTATATAGTCACACATCAGCATACCTTGTACAACATGTTATGTTTCACATGTCCATTTTATTGCACACCTAAGCATCAATTGTTAATTTTCACTAGACTTTTGAAGCACATACATATAAATTCATCAAAAAATACCTAAGTTCATTTTTATATGAGACACTAAACTTGACCCTATGATATATCCCTAATTAACATCATTTAAAGAAATAATTAGGTCCATGTAGCAAAATTTGGCACAAAATACATCATTGATTACCCCAATTAACTAATTGGCTCAGTTGATGATGACATTTAGGATAATCAATCCCCAAATCAAATTATATAATAAAAAATATGTTTAACAAGATCTAATTAGCCCCAACTACTTTCATGATTGGAACATACACCCTAAAACCTAAATCCTAAACCTTGAAGCCTAAAACCCTAAACAAAAATCTAAACCCTCATACCCTAAAACCCTAAGACTAAACCCTAATCCCTAAAACTCTAAATGCCAAACCCTAAACCAATCTATTTAATTAGGTAAATGACATCAATATTATATTCATAATTAGGTTTACATTTCTTTAGTGTACAAAAATTTAAATTTAATAACTAACATTAACTAAGGCCATACATGAACTTCGATAAATTAAAAAAAAAGATAATAAAATCAATAAGATGGTCAAATACATGTAAATATATTAGTAAAATATACTATGTATGCATTAATTCCACGTATGTGAATCTAAAGTTTGACATTTAATACATGTGCCTCAGGGTTAAAAATGCTAAGATTGTCAAACCTAAGACATGGATAGGGGCAAACACATAGTTATATGTGTGTTTTTAAATAAAAATAACAAAATATAGCTTCCATGATAATAAACACTATGATTTTTATCATAAAAAATACATAAAATATGAATAGAATATCGAACACACTCTCCTCTTTTTATAAATATATTTTTTCATATTTTTATTAATTTCAAGGTTTTTATCTATATTTATTTCTAAGTATGTCTTTTTATATCGCTACATACAACAAATATACGTATTTATATTTATTTATGTATCTTTCATTTCATTGATTTAAATTGGAAAAAAAAATTAAGGTTATAAATAAGATTTAATTCTATACACATTCAAAAAAATATAATTTTTGATAATTTTGAGATAGTTGGAAGGGGGACACATAATCGACTATACATTTTTTTTATCATATTTAAAGATCTATTAATTTATGAAACTAGCAAAAATAAAAATATTTATAAATTTTTTAATGAAAAAATATAAATTGGAAACTAGATAACTATATTTAACATTCTGTCAAAAAGTTCTTAAAAAATTAAATTAAGCTCAAAAAATGATAAGGTGTACAGTAAGTTGCATACTATAATTATTATAAAAAGTAGTAGTACTTATTTGAAATAGAAATGATTAAACCCTACATATAGCATATCATTATCTTGAGCTAAAAATGGAGATCTTAGATTTGACTACAAACAAGGTTTCAAATATTTTAAAAAAGTGTTCAATGGTTCAACCTTGTCTTTTATTATTTTCTAACTTATTCAAATTTTCCCAATACTTATTTTACCTAAGAATAAGTTGATTTGATGAATTGTTGTTGACAATTCCTGAATTAACATTAATAAATATTTAAAAGTATTAAATATAAAAAAAATAAAAAATTATATTATATAATTATATATGAAAGAAAAGAAAGATAAAAAACAAACAACCATTTCCAACAGATTTAGAGTTTCTTCCAGTTGAAATCAGAAACACAAAACAAATGGGAAACATGATAGAAAATGATAGGTTTTTGTCTAACATACATAATATATGTCTACACTACTATGCATATAAAAAAAATATGACTACACTACTACGCATACAAAAAATTATTACAATTGATGGAATGTTTTAAGCAACATAAATTCTTGGAAGGACTATTGTAAAGAAATTCAAAATATTTTTAAAAGGTTTTGAACTATTCAACCTAATTTTTTTCTTATATCATATGTTTTAATCTTATTTATAATATTATTTAAACTTTATTAATACTTAAATTAGTTTATTGAATTGAAAAATAAATATATATATATATATATATATTTTCATAAATTAATATAAAAAATATTTAATAAAATTAAATATACAAATATTATAATTTTTAACTGTTATGACCTCACTATGTTGGTAGGATAACATCTTTCTTTCTACGCATTATTAAGATTTGACCCCTGTACTATCTTTTTCTAATGGTTTTGGGTGTATTTGTAGTGAAATGTGACCCCAATAATAATTCAAGTTAAAATAAGGATTGAAAAAATTTACATCTAAAGTACTTGCCATATATATATATATATATATATATATATATATATATATATACCATGTTCATTTATATAAATAAATTTTTGCCTTAAAAACTATATATTATTCCTATAATTTTTTTTAATATTGGTTATAATATATATGAAAATATAAAATATATGTATTAATTTAGTTATATAATTTCAAAGGGTTATGAAACAATTTTTAAGGATTAAAGAATTCAAAATTTTAGAGTGTATAATATTAGGAGGAAAAAAGATTAGAAAAAATTGGGTTGTTTTGATTAATCCATTTATGATATGGATCATAATACCTAATTCATCATGAGGATGTAAGACGCATAATAACATCATGGTAGATCGAAATTTATGATTTGATACATCTATGGACTAATCAAAACAATACAATTTTTTACAAAAATATTTTTCTTCTAACTTTTCAAAGAGTATTTAAATTTTTTTAAAAATATGTACATTTTAATGTCCTTCCAAGAAAACTTTATTATAATAAGTGTAAATTAAAATTAACTTCCCCAAATCTCAACTCTACTTCAAATTTAATTTCTAATGAATATCAATGATATATTTGTATCATATAAAGACTATACATACATATATGACTACACTACTACGTACAAAAAAATAGTATGTGATTATAGGGAACATTTGTATGCAGGCACAATTATTCAATATTCATATCAACATGCTTGAAATGGAAGATTTTGCTCATCAATCAACAATGATCTGAACGTGATATTTTCAAATATGTAATTTAAACTTTCAATATTATGTGTACTAAGATGAAAGGTTAAATTTGACCACCTTTTTCTCTCATCGACTTATTATTTCATCTTTTAGATTTTTAA
>JARHVA010011553.1:10000-46172 GCA_037957365.1 Torreya grandis | reverse complement strand
TATAGCCCATATCATCAAGAATCATAAAAATGGCAATCCTTACCTTCTCATCATTAATTTTTTGCCATTTTTATGGCAAGAAATCTCTCCATCTCCATGCTATAATATTTATCCATGTCAAGCTTTGGCTTCTTAAATCCTTCTCCAACATCACTTATTTATTCTAGGGACAAGTTTTATTCTTCAATTAGAAAAGGAACCTCTAACTTCATCTCTCCTTGATAACCACTTTGTTCCCATGTTTCACAACACTTTCTTGTCTCTAAATCAGCTTGAAGACATTCATCTATAGATGGAATACCATCACCAACCAAAATATCTATCACTTCTACCATATCCATCTCTTGGATATATTCTACACTCCACATCACATAGCAATGAACATGTTGGAATTCTCCACATTTATTCCTCATCTTATCCATTTTATCAAAAGTTAGACCTATACAATGCACAAACATATTACAAAAAACAAGAGTTGCCTCCATCACATCAACTATTCCAACATGATCTAAAGACACATTGTCTAACCTTTCACCAATGATAGGATTATGCTCATGCTTTTATCTCTCAGAATGAGCTATCCAAAGATCCATATCATCCACATTAAGGATACCTTCTCCTCATTTACTCCTCTAATTTCAGCTCCTCCACATAGTTAAACATCTACTACAAACTCATTATGTACACTTTCTTGCACATCCACTATCTCCAATGCATCCACCATAAAAACATGATAATATTATTGGATAGTCTCTTCCTTCACATAAATTATTTCACTCATCTAAACATGCATCATACCTTGGTTTTACTCAACCCTAATACCACTTAAATTAAAATTAGAAAGTCATTACCATCATAAAACAAGGAAAAATCATAATTTTCCCACTCATGGGTCTTCACACTCACCTACCCATCATCACCCAATGGGTCTAAGAATTTAGGTAAACAATATACCACTTCCACATCATCGATCTTATTATTCTATCTGCTAATCACAACTATCATACACACTATTGGTATGAAAATTAGAACTAGTCTCTACATATAGAAGGTTTTTCATATTGTCTTCTAAGATAACTTGCTCTTATTTGGTGTACCTATATACCTCCTTGATACTCCTTGAAATATTACTTGGCCTCCCACATGTAAAATCTCCATACCTATTTACCCTCTTGGTAATATAATCCTCACATCCACTCTCAAGCCTCTTCACCTGAAGCTTCCTCAACCATCCTAGTGACAATTTTTGGTACACAAACCACCCCATCATCTTGGAAATAATTTATTTCCATTAAAAAATCTTCTTATTTCCTCTCCCTTATTTTCTCATTTATATATCCTTCTAATACATTGTTATAACTCCATATAACTAATTGTATATATCCTTCACCCTCATAGGGTCAACTATCTTCTCATGCTCAAAATAAGATTCTAACTCAACTACCCAAGCCATGAAGTATTTTGGGTTATGTTTACCATAAAATTGAAAAAATGTCATTGAGATATTTACCTTTAATCTCAACCATCACCTTGAATGGTCTCTTTCATCTACTAGTTTATTTTTTCTCCACTTATTTAGCCTCTCTCCAAATAATTCATCTATTCTTGTAGGGATAATAACTCCACCACCATCTCTTATGCATCATCATCACACTCAATTGCACCTTATTTCTCTTGTGCAATCCTTCCCATCATGTACAAACCTTGCCTAAAACTCTTTTAACATCTTTTTTTACTCTCCCATCTAACATTCCAATCCCTTATGTGCCATCTCTCACCAAAATCAATAAGATTCCATTTCACAACCTGTAATTTGATTCTAAAATGAGTCTCTCATAAAATTTATCACACTATTTTAGGAATTCTCACACCTACAAACACCTATGCAACTTTTTCTCACAAGTTGAAATCCTATGTAGACTCCTATCTCATAGCCTACACCACACTGAGGAGTTTTAAAAATTACATGACCACAATAATACTAACTTGATCTAATATGAAATGATGTACTTACAAATGGGGAGACTAATTAAAGTCTACCATTAATTTCTAGGATTTAGGGCTAATCACATAATTTATCATGGAGGCATTCTTTCAAATAATTTGACAACAAAATATAGGGATCAATTTTATTCACATGAGTAGGTTAAAATTCATAAAACATTGTCTCAATCAAGCATATTTAGACTACAAAACATGGAGGAAATTATAATGCTCCTACTAATAAATACATAGACTTATTCCATTTGAAATGGTAGCTTCGTATATACTTTTAGACCAATAACAAAATAGAGTAATTATTTTATGTTCAACACTCTATAATTTTCCATCTAACCTCATCCATTGTTCTCTCTTCCTCCTTTTTAAAGGTCCCCCAAATGTTATTTTAGGTTCTTGACAACAAATCCTCATTGGGTCTCAAAATGATCCACCTTGTTTTGAATAAGGACCCATAAATGGCTACCCAAAATCCCCATAAAATGTTTTCTTTTTTAGGTTATTACAAATAACATCTTGGTTGATTTCCTTCAAATATTCTCCTAACAACCATTATGTTGAGTTTATACACTCACCACTAATTATTGTTTAGAATCTAAACTTATTGAATTTTTTTTAACTTTAAATAACAATTTTTTATCCACCTTATAAAAAAATTCTCTTATTGGTCACTAAAATGTTCTCCCTATCTATGTTGTTAGGAATCAATATTTTAAAATGTTTCAATGAAGTGACATTTGTGTATGTAATGAGAAATGTAGCAGATCTACAAATTAATCATATCTCAGAGAAGATAGATCCTATTTATACTTTCGATTGGGGATATATTACATAATTGGGGACATGACTAATATGGATCCATTAGACCTAATAAAGGGATATATTACCATAATAATATCACTAGGGAGAGTTTTAAAGCCTTCAGTCAAGAAAAACTATGTAATAACCCTAACTAGGTTCTATGTTTTCATATTCTCTATACTAATAACAAGTAAAGTAAAATATAATCTAGTGTTCACCGAAGCTTGTGCCATAAATTGAGGGTAATAAACACTAAAAGTAAACATGCATAGAATACATATACTCATGTCAATATATATGGAATCATAATACATGGAAGATAATTGCAAATTCATATCTATATATTCTCAAAAATTAGGAACAAGTTTAGGGGTCAACCTCAACCCTTAATAAGTTTTGTCAATAAGAATACAAGGTTGATGTAACTGACATAATCATGTAAACTATCAAAAAGGGGTTTAGGTTAGGGAAATGACTAATGAATGTGGAAAATGACTAGAGGAGGGTGAAAAATAGGATTCAAAACTTAAGGGAATGATTTTTAAGAGACAAGTGTGTAGATAAAAAGTGGTAAAAATGGACAACAATCTTGTGAAGCACCAATGGTCTACCCACCCCTTTCTTGGTCCACCCCTTAAGGCATGCATTAAGAGAGATTGAGACTTGATGGGTTCATGAAAAATACAAAGTATTAGTAAGTGGTAAAGTTTGAAAATATTATGTGTATACATATTCCCCAATCAAAGCTCATCACATGTCATGTGAGTGTAATAGCATATGGTGCTTCGAGAAAGAACATAAAAACACATGAAATTAAGATATATTAAAAAATGAAATATGGAAAGTAATGTTAAAATTAAATGAAAGTAACTAAAAATACCATATATATACATTAACTTTTTACACTAAATTATTACATGCAAACATATTAGTCTTGATTGTAGAGGGTGTAATACCTGCATTTGAGAAACACTAGGGATACAAAACTAACAATATAAGTAATGCAGCATATGTAGGATGGTTAAAGTATCAATGAGGTACTTATAAAATTAGAAAATTAGGACTGTTTAGAACCAAAATATTGATGTCAGGTGAATGATAAAAATTATGGAAAATGTATGTAGAATGCACTATATCATGTTGGAAGACATGTACAATATAAATGGGAAAAAAGAATGTAGAACGTACTAAATCACATTTGGAAGCACGTAAAACATAAATGGTAAAAAGGAATGTAGAACATACTAAATCATATTGGGAAGTCTGTAAAACATAAATGACAAATGAAATATCCATACAAGAAAACTTTAACAAAGATATGTAAGTGATAAGTAACCCCATGTAAGATAAGCATGTCAAATCAAACATAAAGAAAAAAATGAATGACTGAAAATGAAATATAAGTCAAGATGTAAGACAAACATGAAGAACTAATACATAAAAAGAAACATTTAAGACTAAATTTCATATGTAATATAAGTGAAGTCTACAAAAATCAAATAAGAACATGATGGATAAATGAAAATCAGAAGCCATAAAAGATGAAAACTCAAACTTAGTGTTTATTCTAGGATGCAATGTAAGAAAACACAACCACCTAATGACATGACTACTATAAAAATGAGATGGTGTGGTACATAAATGGTGTGAGGGTGTTTATGAGGAAGGTTTGGTCCTATCCAAGGTCTTAGAATGCAACTCATAAACTATAAACCAAGATTCGTAATAATGTAGATCTTATTAAGGATGTGATCAAATCAAATCAATATCCAAAAAGGGAAATATAAGGAAAATATGATGTAAATAAGGAATGTGAAGCACCAAATAGGTGATGTGAACATCCTTATAATAATGAGACACACTAGGCAAATGAGAAAAGATAAGAACTATCAACACCAAGGACTTAAGACACTTTGACTAATGAACACAAAGATTGGGCTAATGAGTGAAGTACATAGATTAACCCATGAAGGCTATATACATGAAAATTAAAATGGACCTACCTTCCCATAATGTATTCCTTATTCCTTATGACCCCTTATAGATTTATCAGTATACTACAAATATGGGGTACTTGTATGATAAAGTAGGTGACACTAGATAGTATATGATATAATGAGACCTCCTACCATAGTCTACTAGCCTATCACACCCCAATGGACCTCATCTCTATCATGAGGCTAATTGTGGATTTTGAGATTTGACTAAGATAGGAGATGTACCAAATATAGATAACATCTTTTAGTGTGATCTAAATTTTATTATTGTTATTGATTTTAAATTATTTCCTTTTATTTGTATTTTATGATTTGTATTTTAACTTGTTTTGGATTTTTCTATTCCTCTTCCTCCATATATATTCAAAGAACCAAACATGAGTGAAATAGGTGACGAACACAAGATATCTTACACTTGGTCACTTAATAAAAGAACCTAAAAAATAAGGGGCCTAAAGACTCATATACTTACCCACAAGTAAGTGTGCAATCTCCAAATTGACTGATGTGAGCCTCAAATGAAAGAAAATAAGGGAAATATGGGGATCATGAGAGATCCATCTATATAATAAGTGATACAATGATGAATATGCTTATAGATGAGTAGGAGGTAAAATAGTGGTATGAAAGGGATGGGTCTATGCTATTATATTCATGTCACTAAGATAATGCATACTAACCTACAATAGATATAGCACAAGCACCAATGAAAGTAGTAGTCAACCCAAAAAGTGATTTAATTATATTTTAATGTGGTAATTTATGAGGATAACTTGGTCCTATCCATGGTCTTACACTATAACTCACAAGGTGAACACCAATGATTTGAATGCTAAATAATGGGGGTGAAATAATCATAAAGCTACTAATGCAAATAATGACATAAAAGACAAAAATGAAAGTGATATATAAGAATCAAAATGAAAACAAATGCCAAATGTAATGTGTAAGAAAACAAAAGAACTCAAAGGTGATAAGGATGTTAATAAAGTGAAACTAAAATAAGTAGTGTATAAAAACAAAGCAATATGATACAAAAAATAACAAGTAAGACATATGCTAACATCTATATCAAACATGATCATGTGAAATACAATTCTATAAGTCTCAAAAAGTTTATTGAAGCTGAATTTGTTTGTTATTATGCATTGTATAATAAAATTGGGCATAATAATATGCCCCAATGGGTGAGTAGATGTAAGTATGGGCATTACTAGATGCCCCAAGTTTTGAAGGGATGTGTGAATTGGAATCACAACATGCCCCAACATGTGAGGTGGAATGAGGTAGCACTAAGTTGTTAAAATGATTTGCATTGGGTTGGTAGGTGCATTTGGAGATAGGTAAATGTGTTGGTTTGTTATATTTTAAGGATGTTAAATTTGACGTAGGATTTGTAGCAAAGGTCTGAAGAGGTAAATTAGTTAAAGGAGGACCATGTATTATATTATTTGGAGTAGGCATTTGAACTAGGTACTCATTGGGTTCATGTGACCTAAGAGGATGAGGTTCAATGGATGTAATAATATGTTTAAATTTATTCATGTTAGCTATCCTTTCATTATTTATTTAGGAATAAGGTTTGAATATGGTTTGAAAAACATTAGTGGATGAGGTTTAGGTATGGGATAATTTTTATTATTCATTAGGTAGGTGATGTTTATGTCATTGTCATTATTTAGATTGACTTTGAGAAGCTTGAAGATAGTTTTGATAACATTATTTTGTGAGATTATTAAGATTGAAATCTGGACCAAGTAAGGAATCAATAATAAATTGGTGAATATCATGATAAGACTCATGAGAATGACCTATATTATCATTCCACCAAAAAAACTTATTAGGATTATACCATTTTGGAGGAGGTTTGGAAGGATCAAAGCTCATGGGTTTAGAGGGTGGCGATTTCTTTTTTAGTTTTTCTAGACTCTACGGAGGGTGGGTTAGGTTAAAATTGGTTGAATTGAATGCTCTATTTTTAGGTTGGGTAGGCTTGGATGAATCAATGTTATGAGAAAATGATTGGGAGGGCTCTTTGTTAGTTGTTTGAGGTGTTTCAAATTGAGTTATAAGAAATTCTTTCCTTTTTTCTGGTCTAAGGTTTATTCTAATGTTTTAGGTGAAAAGATTAAAACTTTGTAATGAAGGGGAGATTTAAGAGAAGTAATAAATAATTTTATAAGAGTATCATAAGTCATGTTATGGTCCACTTTGTGAGCTAGATAATTCCATTGTTTGATGAAAATGTGATCAGATTCATTGGGAAGTTATTTGGCATTGATGAAATGGCTAAGGTAATTTTTAGAAAGGTCATCATGTTGGAATTCCTTCACTAGAACATTGACTAAATAATCTAGTTGTGAGATGGAATGTGTAGGAAGTTGGTTGTACCATTCAAGTGCATCACCAACAAAGGTTTTGGATAAGATCTTGGTGGTAGAAAGGGTGTTAGTTTTTCCCCATTCTTTATAGATATTACCAAAAGGCTTAAGAAAGATAGTAGGGTCCTTAGTCCCATCATATGTGATAGTTGGAAAAATGTTTCCAAAATACATGGATGTAATGAATGGGGATAAAAGTTCATTTTGAATATGTTAAAGCATTTTATTATTCATTGGAGGTTGAGGGATGATATTCCCATTTGCATATCTAAGAGGAGGGAAAAAACTTTGATTTGGTTGAGAAATGATGACTCTAGGTGGTTGATTAGTCATGTGTAATAAATTTTGTTGCATTTGCATTATTTGGGAATGATTAGTTGTCTGCATGATGTTCATTTGTTGAACTATTTATGCAATAATTTGAGTTGTGTTGATTTGTACATTAGAATTTGAAGGTGGGATATTAGTATTGTTAGGATGGGGATTATTAGTGTTGGTGGGAGGAGGGGTATTGGGTGGAGGATTCCAAACAATAGTATTGAGAGGAGGACTATGATGTAGGACCTAAACTGCATTACATTATTTAGTGATTGGTTTTGGATTAGGAAAAGATGAAAGAAGAAAGTGAATAGTTTCATTTGAAGTAATAAAATAAGTGAGGTTCTGATCTAAATTCTAAATTATGAAATGTTTTTGACTAAGCATAGGAGGAAAATATGACATCATTATGAAATAAGACTAGATAACCACACATAAAACAATATCAGAAAAAGTGTACAATGTTGACTAGGTTGAATTAATAATATTGAATAGAAGGTACATAAGGATACAGATTCAACCAGGTCAACTTAGTATTATAACTTTATTGGTAAAAGGGATACAAAGTTGACCAAGTCAACTTAGTATTATAACATGACTGGCAAAAAAGAGTACAAGGTCAACCAAGTTGACTTAATATTGCAAGTAGGGAAAAATATAGTTTGTAAGAGACTGTGTAAAATATAATGATAGTGTGCTAAAAATAGGAAAAGTTTTTAAAATGTAATTAATCATGAAATGGAAGAAAACACATAAATAATTGGATCAATGAGAGTGATCCAATTGTGGAAGATAACACAAAACCTTGTACCAATGTTGGTTAATGCAAGTCTTTGTAGTACAACACACAATGATCAAAGAGAAAGAAATCAACTTAAAAGTAAATTCTAACTAAGTGGTCATCCTAAGTGCTATTATATTATTATAAATTATTATTTTAAGTGTGATAGTGAAGTTGGCTGAAGATAGGGTACTAGAAAACAATCTATAGATGGTTTCAAGATGTTTAGGTTAAAAGAGGTATGTGTTGGCAATGGTATTAGATTGGTATTTGAGCCTACCCCCTCACTTCACAATCCCTCAATGATAAGGTTATCAGGTGATTTAAAAAATATATACCATTAACCATGTGTTTATACTTGGATAGAAAACCAAGTTGACTTCTCCCTTGGTGATGAAATATAAGTAGGTAGGCCTTGGGAGGATAAATGTTAAATATATTTTAAGTATTATGTGATTTCATAGTGTGTGCAAAAAGAGAAAAATAGTGAAAATAAATGATATTTTAAAAAACCACCTAATTAGACTATGTGAGCTACTCTAAGAATTCAAATGGCTAAAAATGAAAGTGTGAATTAATTACTAGCATATAGTTGTTAATTCTCAAGTTAACAATGGTACAAAGTTAGTTTAGTCGACACTGTATACAAGAATTATAGAATAGATTTGATTGGGTCACTAATATTTTTTAAAATAAAGAGTCCTTAACCACTAAGTTGACCAAGTTTAGTTAGTCTTTTAGATAAAAGACATGCTACAGAACTAAGTTGACCAGGTTGACTTAGTTTGTTATAAGATTGTAGTTTTGAAGACTACAAACTTGCATAAAATAGAATTGTAATGAAGTATTGAATTTAAAGAGAGAGAAATAGAGGAACCTTGATGGGTTGGAAGGCGATTAGGATTGTAAATTTTTTATTGTAGTTCTTTGAATTTTTATTTCAAGTTCTACCAACTAAGTCGACTGGGTTGACATAGTTCTATGAAACCTGATTTACTAAAACTTGATAAGATGACTAAGTCAACCTAGTTGACTTAGTTTTTTATTTGAATGTTGACTAGAATACTAAGTTGAGATATTCAACTTGGTTTGTTATCTGGATGCTAACTAGAAGACTACATTGACATTTTTGACTTATTTTGTTATCTAGATGTTGAATAGAAGACTAAGTCAACTTGTTTGACTTAGTTTGTTGTTCTAGATGCTAATTAGAAGACTAAGTCAACTTGGTTGACATAGTTTTTATTTGGGATTAAAGAAGAGTACTATGTCAACCTATTAAATCTAGTAACCTATATATGATGAATACCTACATAGAAAAAATAAATTCATTCTAATATAACTATGTGCTAAACTTGTGCACAAAGGTTACAACTATACTAGCCTGACCAATAAAGTATTGCAAATATAAAAAAATAATAAAATGATAGAAATGAAAGCATGAAATAAAAATTGTAAGGGTTAGATTCATGTCAGGTTCACTAGAATATATTATGAAGGTGAAGCTAAAGTGAAGAAAATGCTAAGAAGAAATTGTAAATGTGAAGACAATCTAGCCATGGTAGGATAGGAATCACGTCAGGTTCACTAGAATGTATGTAATGAGAAATGCAACATATCTATAAATCAATCCTAGCTCAGAAAAGATAGATCATACTTACACTTTTGATTAGAGATACATTAGATAATTAGGGTCATGGCCAATATGGATCTTTTAGAACTAATCAAGGGATCTCTTACCATAATAATATCACTAGGGAGGGTTCTAAAGCCTTCAGTCAAGCAAAACTACACAATAACCCTAACTAGGTCCTATGTTTTCATATTCACTATACTAATAACAATTAAATCAAAATCTAATCTGGTGATCACCAAAGCTTGTGGCATAAATTAGGGGTAATAAAAATTAAAATTAAACATTCATAGAAGACATACTCATGTCAATATTTATGAAATCGTAATGCATGGAAGAGAAGTGAAAATGCATATCTATCTACTCTTACAAAGGAAGAAAAAAGTTAGGAAAAATTACCTTTGAAGATGAACCCATCAAGCATCAATATCTCCCTTGGCCAAGGTACTTTTAAGAGGTTTTTATGGTATGTAAGGATGACAAGGATAAATTAGATATAGGCTGCATAACCTATCAATGTATCCAAAATACTTATCCACAAGACAAGATCCATATATAGAACATAAATATGAAACCCTAAGCTTGTTCCTCAAGAAGAATAGTGGATAAGAAAATGCACAATATATCTTACTTATTCTTCTCTTATTGTATAAATGGTGAAATTAGTATGTTTATATAGGCTGATCTATACCTAAAACCTTCTAAAAGTTTTAGCCAACAAGGATGACCTAGTCGACCTAGTATCATAATTAAAAAATACTTACTAAGTCATAGACTAGGTCAGCTAAGGCCCAATCTACACCCTTAATAATTTTTATTAATAAAAATACAAGGTCAATGTAGTTGACATAGTCATGTAAACTTTTTAAAAAGGGGTTTAGGTTATGGAAAGGCCTAATGAAGTGGAAAATGAATAGAGGAGGGTGAAAAATAGGAGGCAAAGCTTAGGGGAATGGTTTTTAAGAGACAAGTGTGTAGATAAAAAGTGGTAAAAAGGGATAACAATCCTAAAACGTACCAACGGTCTACCCACCCCTTTCTTAATGTAACCTTAAGGAGTGCACTTAGATATATTTAGACTCGGTGGGTCCCTACAAGATAGAAAGTGTTAGTAAGTGGTAAAGTTTAAAAATATTATGTGTATACAATTTGAGTCATTAATTTTGTTGAATGCATGTGATTTATCTTTTTAGGGATTATGTAATGTAAAACCATAAGATGTTAAAGTGATGGAATAGTAAATCAAGGAATAAAATATAACAATAAATACAACTATTGATTTGTATAATAATTGACCTATCTGATTATTCTAAAAATTGCAATGAACTATAAAAGGAATTACTTAACTAAAAACTAACTAAAATAGAAAAGTGATAGGATATAAACTGGTACATGCACTATGCAAGGTGTCATGAACTAGAATTAGGAGTCAAAAACCTTCTTGGATAGTATCATGATCTTATAAATATTAGTACATTATTATAGTGTTATTTTTTCCATGCTAATGTTCTTGTGCAATAAGGATAATGAACTTCTGGGAGGACCTTCATCTGGTCCTAATACACCTATGCCTATGTGGATGAATGATGGTTCATTGTTTATTCCTTATTTTTACTAATTTGAATGTGAAACCCTAGGCCTCCATGTTTTTTAGGATATTTGAGGATCATAAGTATAAAGGAGTGGTATTAGTAGGGCAAGCTAGACGTAACCTCAACACCCCATGTGTTGAGTATTGCCTACATACCAACACCTTAAAAGGGGATCAAGCCTAATGTAGTTTTCCCACTATATGTATCAGTGCAATTGTAAGTGAATGCTAGTATGAGAGCCAGTTTGAGTTATTTGAGTGTGAATTGAGATAAGAAATCTTATTGATCTAAGATTTTGGTTGTTATAGTGGGTGTATGCAGAAGTAGGGTAGAATAGGGATCGATGACCTTGATTTCACAACTATTTTTGAGTTTTTTTGTGAGTATTTGCATTTTATTTTCATGTAGTGGATAAGTGAATGGAATAAATATATATATAGAGTTTTGGTTATTAGAAACATATGAAATAGGTCTACGCTAAACCTAAATTTATTTGAGGAATGGAAAGATATTGGTTGGGGGTGAAAAGAGCTAAGGGAAAATAGTGTGGTCCCTTTGCCAATAACATAGTGAAATAGTGTCCAAAGGGTCATGCTAATGTCTAGGTGGTAGTATCTAGTGAATAAAGGGCCTAGTTTCCTAGGGGATGGCTTAGTGATACTTTTGGTATGTCTAAGAATCAACTAAACCCACACAAAAGATAGAAAAGGATCAAAAGAGGCCCTAAGATAGGTTTAGGGATACACAAGGACAAGGTGGTCTCAAGTGACACTTATTACCCTAAAATAAAATTTTAGATGACTACATTTCCCCCTCTTTAATATATATATACAACAAATTGAAATGACTAGGATAAAAGAAAATAAATGTACCTGGACTTACCTAAGAGGTGAAGCATGTGAATCTGGTTTTGAGTATGTAAAGATTGATCCATTACATGTCCTAAAAATTAAACATAAATGAATCAATCCTTACTTAAAAAAAATCAAAATCAAAGACAAAACTAAGGAAATAGATGTGAGAGAGAGGAAAGGAATAAATACACCTCGTTGGGTATGTGAACCAACATAGAAACTTGGTGACATCCTCTATCTATGTAGCTAGTGTCAAATAATGAATAAATTAGACTAAACTAATGGCTTTGTCAATCCCCATGTGTGGGTGGCTTAATAACTCAAGTTGATTTTGAATCCATCATTTCCCACCCTTGACCGATGAATCATATTCTATGAATAACTTGGATTGGACCAATGTCTTGTCTAACCCTCCAATGTGGGTGGCTCAAGAACTCAAGTTGGCATTGAATCCATCATAGCCTACCCCTATTTAGTTTATAGAATATGAAACTAAAATTGGTGGCATGAAGTTATGAAAAATGGTAATATGCCATTTGGAAACTATGAATATAAAATAGCTCAAGGGCCACTCAAAACTCTGAATGTAAAATGGCTCAAGGGCCACTCAAGAATGCCAACCACTCTAGATGAAATAATGCATCAATATCATGTGGTACTAGTGAAAAAATAGTGAAAATTATGTTTGGAGTATACATTATGGAGAATGACATGGAGTTACCATTCCATCTAAGCAAATTAGTGCAAAAATGAGCATACACAAAAAATGTGTTGCACACATGCCCTTAATTCTAATATTTCTGCATATAGATTTTGGACTAAGTTATAATAATCTATCTGTGCATATGTAAAACTTAAACATGAGTGATATTGTCATTCATGATGCCCCCAATCTAAGATAATTTATGTGATTCTATGTAAAACTAAGTATAAACTAATTATATTTGATAATCTATGAATGAAATTATGCAAACCTAAACTATACTTTTTATACTTTTCTATAAATTCTATAATTTCCTATTTTAAGGGATAATAGATAGTGGTGTGGTCCCCTAGTCAATAACTCATTATGCTAGTGTCCTCTATGTCGTACTATTTACCAAATGTGTTGTTTTTATGTCAAATAAAGGTCGATCTAGGTGTGACTATTTTTCATTGTGTTTTCCTAATTTTAGGCTCTATAATTTATATTTATGTGATGAAAACTATGTTCTGAGTGCATTAGGATGGCCTCATATTTGTGAGAAACCCCTATTAATGTACCCTCTTTTAAGGGGAGTTGTTGAACCTATGTAATGGATGTCCTCAAAACAAAAGTTCTATATCATGTGTGTTAGACTAAAAATATATGAAATCTAAATGATAAACCAATATAATTTCTATACATGACATTAGAATGTAAAATTTTATTGAGAATAAGCTCATAATGTATGATGTATGTTAGATATAGAATTCAAAAGGTTATGAAGATAGATATAACAATGTAAGCATGTATATGAATAACAAATTCAAGTATAATATATGTAACTACTTGTGGGGATGGGGCTTGATGTCCATTAAGGCACCCAAGAAGGAAAGTGATATGCATGAGGTCCCTCAGGGCATCATAAACTGAGTGTGAAAGCAATAAGATAGAGACAAGATTCATGTATATGAAGCATACATGAAAACATACATACAAACAAACACATGAGGCACACAAATTAGGAAAAGGGGCCATAATACAAGGGACATGGACATATGTCACTAAGTTCAAGAAATAAATACATATAAGAAATGTTCAAATGTCCACATATGCAAACATCAAACAATGTTGGCTTAGATCCATGTAGAAGGTCATATTCAAATGTCCACATAGATAATTAATAAACCACACACAAGTACATGGTATAATGTTCAAATCATACATAAAATGTAAGGAAGTGGCTTAAAACCATAGAACAATGGCATATTCAAATACCCTTGAGTAGATGTAGAATCATAGAGACACAATTAAATCTAAACTAGGTAAGCTAAAAATGAAAGTATGCAGAAACATGTGGTACAAATTTGTATAATATCAAAGATGTACATAAGCTAAGTCTATGGTAGTATTAGTTGGTAAAAAACCAATGTAGTTTAGGATAATCAATATCAAGATATAAACAATGCTAAATCTATGATATGGAGTATATAATGATATAACCTAGTAAATTAAAATTTATGTATAAGATACCCATAATGGGTGAATGTATAAATTCTAAACTTGTGTACATGTGCCCCTAGTGGGTAAATAGTATAAAATTTAGATTGATATGATGGACTTGAGTCCTATAATAATATGTGAACACTAAAAATGAATAATTGAAGCATGTATGTATGATATCTATACTCTCTCTTTTCTCCAATCTAGAGGATTCTGAAACTATTAGGGGAATGAAAAAAAACAATGCTAAGAAAATGAAAAATCATGAGGAATAAATCCTCATTATCATCTTATGTAGCCTCTGTTAATGTTTATTACCACCCCAAAAAAATATCATAGATGGTTTTCAATGCCACTAAAGAATGGTCCTTGCCATTAGCCAATTTGGTACAAAGCACACCACACTAAAAAAATGAAAAACCATACCACACATGTGAACAAGAAATCTATTTTGTTCTTATGTAAACACGCACAAAACATTTCACCAAATCATCTAGTCCCCATCATTGGTGAATGATGAGAGGATCTGAAACATCCAACCTATGTTTCTTCCTTCCTCTAGTTGAGGGAACAACTTACTTTCTTTATAAGTGTTTGATGTATTCTTGTGCAATCAAGCATTGAAATTTTCATGGTTGGACATCTTCCTACTCAGTGTCAGCCTCATATCCAGCTTCAAAATTCTTTCAAATTTTAAAGTCTTGATTTTTCAAATTTTGAACATTGGTTTCTACTAAAGTGCATCCATTACAATTTTGACACAAAATTTTGAATTTTTACTCATTTTTTATTTTGACAGCATGACTAAATGATAATGACTCTAACCCTAGATGACTTTGACTCTTAAAACCCATAAACAATCTTTAGTGACACCACAAAAATTAGACTTATTTTAACACATTTTATAATGACTCATTAACAATATTGACACTTAATACTCTAAAAACCTAAAAAAATTTAAATAATGAATTAAAGTTTTAAAAGTACCTAAAATACTAATATTATAGACCAAATGAAATATTATGGAAAATATCCCTTAGAATACAAAATTAAAAACATAACCTAATTTAACAACTAAAACTAAATAAAATGAATTTACTAATCGACTCAGCTTAAATTTATAATATAGCTGCAAATTGATTGCAACACAACTTGACACCTATGAATTGAAGATGGAGAATCATACAACTTGTAAGGTATAAGTGGCAATCTAAAATACCTAATATCATCAATGATAATTGAGAACCATTTAAAACTATGTGTTGATTTTGTAATAGTGGGTGTCATAATGCAGCTTGCTATAGAAACTATTGGACTTAGAGTTGAGAGCTATAAACAAGTTTTTCATCAAAATAATGTGGATCACACATCTACATGTGTGAAATTTATTCCTTATTATTTGTCCAGTGTCTAGTCAAGTCGAGTAAGTTAGATCATGTGGAAGCCACATAGAGAGATTACATAGTTAAATCTAGGTCAAAATGACAACAATGCAGATCTAAACACACTGAGGGCATGTCTTAGATTTAACAACATTATATGTACTATTTAAAAATTGTGTGAGGTCTTGATTTGAGCATGAGAATTAAATATGCCATCATGGATTTGTTTATCATCATGGAATGCTGCAAATGGGGTAAGTCCATTATTGACATTTTGGCCAATGCATGAAAAGGAGACAAAGTGAGATGTCCACATTTTTTGAATAATTCCAAGCACAAAAATATTTATATGATGAAAAAGGTTGCACATTGAACTTGGAAGCTCTAACGTATTGCACACATATACAAAGAAGAAACTATACATGTTCTCCAAATCCATAGAATGTATATTGATTCAATAATGAAGCTTCACTTTTGATGACCACAAATGAAGATCATCATGTAGATTTTGTGGTGACAAGATAGATCAGAAGAGGAACAAAACAACACATTCAACTAACTCATAGCAGACATACCATAGATAGAAAACTATCACAAACAAACCTCAAAATTTAGTTTTATCATATTTATAGCAGCCAAAAACTAGAAGGTAAACTCTATTATTTGGGTTAATATAATAATGTTACCCCTCCATGGAATAATAGACCATCCTCACAAAAAAAAATTGCTTTGATACCAAATATTGGTATAAATCAGAGTCTGCCTAGAGAAAGAGCCAAACACTAAAACACAATATAATTTTGATGTATACAATAAACTCTTATTAAATATTTTATATAGGAAATATCTTTCCTATAATTGTGGAGATCAAAACTCCACCATAATATCCTATAATATCATGAGATATCAACCAACTAACTAAAACAAATTAACTAGTATATTATTGTTATGAATAAAAATAATATACCAACTAGACTCTAATAATGTAATATTAATAATTATGTTATTTTAAATTAATAATGTGAATACCACACCTCAATAAAAATTAACTATACTAACATAGATATCATATGTAGTACCTATAAAATAAAAGGAATGTAAACATGGAAATGCATACAATCTGAAATTTGTATTTTTTAGCAATATTTGAATGCTTTTGATTTTGAACACAATATATTATTTTTTATTTTTTGAGTATAATTTATGTACAATCATTCATGAAAATGAAACTATATACAAGTAAACTATAATTAAAATGAAACTATGTACAAGTAATGTTATAAGTAGACTAGGTTTTATACAAATGAAATGTAGTGTCTTTATAGACCTAAAAGCACATCCAGAGGATGTGGATAGTCAAATGGTATATCTAGTGGGAGTTCATCCAATGTTAGATACTAAATTGACCTAAATTAAAATAAATTATCATCATTGTGATCATCATACCATGTTTTTATTATAATTATAGCCTTATCCTTGGTGTTAGTCTAGATTTTATGCATCTAAATGGCATACTACTCTACTATTTAAGAAACCTCATGTGTGGTCCTAGGGTAGACCACATTGGACTATAGGGTACCTATATGAAATATTTTATTCTCATCTATGCCATCATGTAGAATGCAAAATGTGTGTCCATAATTGAAAATTAATCATCTATCTATTTGATCAACAGTGGCATTCATTTCCTATAACCATGTATTACCAAGTGTAACATATATATGATTGTTTGTGCTCATGATTAAGATTAATGTATTGAACACCTTTGGGAAACATGAAAATGGTAGTGTGATGTGTAATAAGGAGTCATACCAATGTATATTATGTTGTATCTTTGTCTCATAATGTTCAAGTGTTGTAAGAATGCCAAAGTACAATCATTAGGATCAAAATCCTCATTTATAGAAACCTGAGGGATGTATTGATCTTTGATGAAAGCCTAGATGGTCAAAGGATCATTTCATGAATGTATGTGTTATTGAATATTCCATCATGGTTCCTTTAATAGTGGAGTTAGAGGCTATGTAACCTATATAGTGCCCTGAGCTCTGAACTCAATAATTTCTATTGTAATGTTAAGCATGTATTTGCATCATGTCTGGTAATCCTATGAAAATAAAAAAGGGTCTATCATCATACTATGATAATTTTATAATATATATATGGTGAACTATGGGTAGTTTCATCAATCTTGTGTTGAGTAATATCTATAAAATCTTGTGTGGTCTGTTATGTGTGCTACCTACCTAAATCCTAAATAACTAGATCAATATCCATAGATGTAACCATATGTACCGAGTGTATAGAATAATCTACCTCTAACTACAAGTGACTGTCTAAGACTATATCTATGGAGATATGAATTTGTGGTGATGGTTGTGTAGGTAAAGGTATGAGTGCCTTAGAATCATCTCTATACTCTCTAGGGCCTACTAGTGTGAATCTCAACCCACATATATAATTATCAATATTCATGGGTGCTATGTTATCTTTTGTGGTGGTCTTAAAATTTATATATGAGTTCTCAATGTATAATCCCTATGAGTTAATAATAATTGGTAACTATGATATGTGAATATAATAAACCATTTTGTGTGGGGATAATTATGTTGTTGGAGGATCACTTCCATCATGGATGAAGATAGTGGTGTTGTAGGAGGATCTAGTACTAGTGTGGGAATAGTAGTGCTAGATTCCCTAATATCATATGTATGCACCTATTATAAAAGATATGAGGTGGATATTCTATGAATAACATGAGGTGTCCCATGTAAATATATACTCGGGGTAATAGGCTAGATGACTCTACAATATCTGAATGGTTAGCTATTAGTTGGATAATTTAATACTCAGGAGACCTTGGATAAATACCATGGAGGTCATACCGTCTACCTTGCATAGTTGTGTCAAGTTTTTTCATGAAATATATTTATTGATTAGGCATCACCTAAAACATTGTGGATAGGGTTTTTATCCCAACCATGATATCCAATGTAATAGAACCCAATGCCTGTTAGGTAATGTCATCAAAACATTATATGTTCTTATATGTCTTCTAAATGGATGCTATATCAACCCCCATAGTCTATAGGAATGTTAGGTTGCATATGTTAATACTTGAACCACTACCAATTAGAACTCATTTAATGGATTTAGTTTTAATTTTTGCCTGAATGAAAAGTGGTAAATTTTACTTAATAATTGTCTATGATGGAAAATCCTTATTTTCAAAAGATATAACTATTAATCAAATTTGACCCTATAGGTCAAATTAGGACCCCTATAGGTAAAAACTTAACTTTATAGATTTATATGGGGTTTAATATTATGTCATATGGTGTATTATATGTTTTTTGATGTCATTTCATGCCTTTTTAGCCTTAGTCATGGTCTAATTAGTCCATATGTCATTTTGAGTCGTTTAATAGGCATTTAAGGGTCATAAATACAAGTGGCATGGTTTTAAAGGTGTAAAAATTTCCTATTTTCCTTTTAAATGTCCAAGAGGTTAGATTCCATATCAATAATTTTAGTTCATCTGAAACATTTAGGTTATCTAACTAAAAATCAGGAAATCAACTAAAAAAGGAAAAGTTTGGCACTTGTACAGCCCATGAGGAAGTGTGACATGTGGGAGAAGTTTTTGAGATGACCCTTAAGATTTATATGACTCATTTCCATGCTTTACATACTTTTTAAGTTCCATTTTATAGATAAAACTATTATGTTCCTTCTTCACCCTTCTAGACACATAAAACTAGTCAATAGGTTTATGTTTGGTACAGATAGTTAGAGAACTTCTACGTCAAACACCTTTTGTAAGTGAAATTAAAATTAGTAAGATTAATTTTTGGTTTGGATATATAATAATGGTGGCCTATGATTCATGAACCAGTCTTAAGAAGTTGGCCTATCCTTGTTGCTTGCTAATTTGTGCACCCTACATGTTTTGCTCTATTTTAGATTATTTTGTACAATCCAATTACTAGGTTTGATTCCATAGGATGTTAAATCTCTCTATTTCTTAATATTTATTTCTTAGGAAGGGGAATAAACAAGAGATAATGGATTTTTACCCAATAAATGTTGCACTCATTGATGACTAGATGAAGTGAGAACTCCTTTTTGTCAAGGAAGGACTACCTGCAATAAGACCACACTAAAAAAATTCATCTATTAGACATGTATGAAGGGTGGAATACCTAGCAATGCTAGATCCAAGAAGTGAAAGCTCTCATAGATGGATATAAATCTACTCCCCTAATGATATAAATGTTTTGAAAATAAAATTAGAAGATAATAAACTAATACAAACATAAATGCATGTACAAAGAAATGAATCATATACTTATTTGATAAGAAATGTAGCAATGGTGGGTCAATACCATGCACAAATGCACCAAGGTTAGGTTTAGAGGGTTTGAAGGTAGATCAAGAACACAAATAGGGATTTGATTGGGTAAAAAGGGGAGAAAATAACAATCTATTATTTTCCTTAATAATGACTGTCAGTGGTCAGGGTGACCGATGATGGTTAGGTATGAATGATGATGGTTAGGTAACCAGTTATAGTTGGGGTAAGCAAAAATGGTTGCTACCAATCGGTGATGGTTTCCTATAAACTTTGGTAAATTTTAGAATGGAGATGAAAATGGAATCGATAATGGGAAAGAGTTAGAGTGGGGATTGTTGGGTGAGGGGTGGTGTACAGGTGAATAAAATGAAATAGAAAAACATGATAAGGAAAGGAAAACATTAAAAACAAAAGGAGGATACTTGTGTGATTCTAAGTAAATGAGAGTTGAAAACCTAAAGAAATTTGGGTAGCATAACAGTGCTTGGACCTTCAAAAGTTACATGGACAAAGTTTCAAGACGTTAAGTACCTACACAAAGAAAACAAGAGAGCTTGGATGCAATTGTTTTGGATCCCCAACTCCTCCAAGAGCCATGTATTTATAGGACAAGGTTGATAAGTAAAGAGAGTGAGGCTTGAGGTAAATTTGATAAGTTGGGAGGAGATGAAGTTGCCTATTTTTTTTAGTCTTTAAAAGCTGGCATTAAATTAAGTTTCCATTCTGTAAGATACTAATCTCGAAGCAAGCTATAAATTCTTTAAAATGCTAAAGGCAAGTTTGGGTGACCCCAACCATTGATGGTTAGGGTCAACCATTGATGGTTACCCTAACTGATGATGGTCAAGGGGCCATGAGAAACTGGGT
Organism: Torreya grandis; assembly: GCA_037957365.1. NCBI lineage: Eukaryota > Viridiplantae > Streptophyta > Pinopsida > Cupressales > Taxaceae > Torreya > Torreya grandis. The sequence continues at coordinate 25,029 of JARHVA010011553.1, read as the reverse complement.
AAAAAGGTCATGATTTAAGTGATGTTTTTGGGGAGGGGGTATTTAACATGAGAAGTTATAAAATATTTCTAGTAGAATAGGTGGTCTACTAGATAAAGAATTGGTTAAGGGTCCATAGTTCAAGATGACATCAAAAAATATTATTGTGTAGTTTTTGGGTGTGTACATTTTAACCCTTTTTATTGTGTAGCTTTAAGCAAGTTTTAGAACAAAAAAGGGTAGTTGGTCAAAGTCTAGGTCTACTTACCCCGAGTGTGGGAGGGAGAAGGTGTTCCCTCTCAAATTGGGAGGCAACAAGACAAAGGTAATATTGGGTCAAGGTTTGATAAAAACGGAGAATGAAGGTTAGGAAGTTGGGCAAGTGATACACAAGTATGCACATAAATGCAAAAAAATTCAAGGCATAACATCATGCAAGGACTAACATTACCAAGTTATTAAAAACAAGGTCAAGTTCTAGGATAAATGACAAGGTATCCAGTCCCTAGCATTGGTCATAATTGATCAGGACACAATTATCATGTTTTCTTAGAAAAAATTAGTTTTTGCGTAGGTATCTAGGGTAGGAAGTGCTCTTGATAAAAACATAATGGGTTAAGGCACACACAATGTGGTGCATAATAATTTTAATAGGGAAAAATTGGTCAAGGTGATTAGGATGAAGGTCACCACAAAGTATGCAAATAGGTTGCTCTAAGGCCAACATTGAGGTGGACATGGGAAAATTAGTGATTAGATTGGGTAGATAGTGGTTGAGCTGAATCCTAATGTGTGAGGCAATAAGATGCTACTTGCATAGTCCTAGGGATAATTGATCCAACATGGACTTCAAGCATAATGTAGTGCTTGAGAGGTTGAGGGAGAAGGTGATGCCTGAATAGGTCAAGGTGAGGGAAAGGATGATAAAAGTGTGGTAAAAAATGTTGAACCCTAATCAGTGATGGTTAGTATTAATTGGTGATAGTTAGGTAGCTATGGATGGTTGGTATTGTTGATTGAAGTGGATTCGATTGGTGATAGTTAAGGTTAACCATTGACAGTTAGGTAGCCATTGATGGTTGGATAAAACCCCTAAAATCATGGTAAAAAGGTCAATGAACAAAATTTTGTTCTCATTTACAAATTAGGCCATCAATGATTTATCTATTCTGTACATTTTATATTAAGTACACTTGCTAGTATGAGGAATTGTGGAGAGGTGTCGAGACAAGGTTGGAGTGTGAGAGGGACAATGGGGTCAAGATGGATGTAGGATATGTTCAATGATAAGTGGTTGGGTGTAGATTGAGGTAGTACCATTGATCACAAAACAAGGTAGGTCATGTTTTAAATTGAAAATAAAGTGTAGTTTGTGAATTACATGGGAAAAAATAAAACAATGGATGGTATTTGAGGAAAATTAAATGTTACTAAATGTTGGGTTAGGGTTGTGGATTTGTGTTTATACATGTAAAAGGACATGTTGTGGGAAGAATAGGTTGTTTGGAGAGGTATGTTGGAAATTTTAAAGGTGGGGAGAGGAGTTGGAGTGGAATAGAGGGATTTAGGGTTGGGAAAAGAGGTCAAGGGGTTAAGGCTTACCACTTATGATAACTTAGTAGTAACTGTTGGTAGTTGGAGTTGACTAGTGATGGTCAACCTTGGGGAAAAAGATCCCAAAGGGACCATCAATGGTTTGGGATAACAGATGATAGTCGAGTGGTCAGGGTAGGATGCCTAAGTTTGGGTGGATGGGAGATAGGTTGGGGTATTTGTTTTAGAGTTGGGGTGGGTTGGAGGTAAGATGGGTGGAAATGGGAAAGAGAAAATAAGGTAAATCTACAAGGTGGTCTACAGTTGTGTTAGAGGGATGATGGAGAAGTGAGATTGGTGGGGGTGGGAAGATTCAAAATGGATTGAATTGTAAGGAATAGGTAGGTTGGTGAATTGGAAGATGTAAGAGATGGGTTGGGTTAGAAATGTAATAAGTTGTAGAATAGGGGTTTTTAGAAATAGAATAAGAATTCAAAGGGTAGGTAGATATTATTATTTGAAATATAGAGGTATTAAATAGGGTGTTTTACCTAAATCATTTGTGGTTGCAGGTGCATGATCAAATTAAGTTATAGGATCAAGTGTTAGAGAATTTTACAGAGGTGAGGGATGCCATGTCAGTGGAGGAATAGCATCACATTGAGATTGTGGGTTTTGGAAGGATGCAACATTACCAATGCCTTTCTAGGGATGTTGTGATCATAGTCACTCTCATCAAGATATGGGACTTGGTGACTAATAACTTGTAGTTATTGATAGGGTAGATGAGTATCTTGTTAGAGGATGTTCATCAGATCACATGTCTACCCATTCATGGTGATCCCATATACCATATAGAGGGGGATGAGATTGATAAGTGCATGGTGATGTTGTATGAAGATGATAAAGATGATGCATAGTTCCACTCTAGAGGATTTAGTACTATGTTGTTATACTAGAGAAATCTAGGAGAGAGACATTTACTGACTATGATATTGTTAGTAGTTACCTATTATGCATTTCTAGATTCCATTGGAAGGAGATACATTAGTGTGTTTTTGGGGGTGTTGGTGGAGTTGTTTTTGGGTGTCATAATTTTTGGATGGGCATAAGTTTTATTAGTGAAAATATATAGAGAGCTATGGGGGTTTAGGGTACATAAGCATTATGGCATCAGTGTGGGATTTTTATGTCACTACTAGGCCTATGAACACATATAGGTATTGAGACCCTTTGACCTTCCAATAGAGGGATTTTAGCTAGTAGATTATGTAGTTGTATTTTACCAATAGAGGAGAGATGGGGCTATGACATGTGTTGGTGGTGGTTCTAGGGATATTGAGTGGTTTAGTGGAGATTTGGAGGGTTTAATTTCCAGTGACATAGTTTAGAGGCCATATCAGACTTGGCCAGTATGGGTTGGGTTTAGGTTCCACACCTTATCCTTAAAAAGTTGGAGATGGGCCTATGGGAGGTGAGATGGGGAGATATAGCGCATCCATTTTAAGCAAGTGTGGTGTCAGTTTGGGCTAGTGTAGGGTATCCCTCTAGATTTAGTGTGATATAGGAGGGAGGATGTAGATTTTTATTTATCAGAGCCATAGCCACATGAAGAGGAGCTTGATCATGAGGAGTTACCTCTAAGGCATAGGGATGATATAGGTTATATAGATGATTATCCTACCTAATTTTTGAAGAGGTATAAATCCATGGATTTTGGGTTAGGAGATGGAGGATAGGGGCTGATGGATGTTGACCTAGTAGGGGGACTAGCTCAAGGGGATCCATAGGTAACAGTAGCATTAACAACAACATAGGCCCAGATAGTAGTATTATAGGGGTAAATTGTCAATCTTCATGGTCAGTTGGGAGGATTTATAATATAGATAGATTAGGCCTAGGTCCAAGTTACTACTTTACAAGGTTAGATGACCATTTTATAGGGATAGTTGACTACAATGATAGGAGAGTAAGACCAAGTGAGGGTCTCATTAGGGATAGTGACATAGGAGAGGGATTCCCTATGGAAAACTAGTAGAGTTAGATTGGCCCCCATAGGATTTGTTACTCAGGCTAGATATTTAGTGGCCATACAAGAGTTGCACTATTATGAGGGCATTGTGCTAACAAGTGTCCTAATGAGAAATGATGGGAAGAGTACTAGATTATATTTGAAGGTGGAGTAGTGATTATGACCCCAGGTCAGTGGGTGATGGAAATGGGTTAGCCAGTATGGGATCCACTTGGGATAGGTATAGGTAGGTGTAGGTGTAGGAGGGTTCAGTGGTAGTGGTGCCCTATGATTGTGATACACACATGATATACTTTTGTTTATGATTTTGATACTAGCATATGCATCAAAGATGTAAGATGTATTTGTGATCGATGTGTGTTTCATTTATAGACACATTTTGAGTATATATATATATATATATATATATATATATATATATATATATATATATATTTGTGTGTGTGTGTGTGTGTGTGATGTTTTAGATGTATTGAGATGTTTTCTAGTTTTATATTTTTATGAGATGGATTCTTATGTCTTGATGATGTGTTGATTATGATGTAGTTGTGCATATTTAATTTTATATAATGTTATGGATTATGAATTATGGATTATTTATTTTGTTTAATATTTACTATGTGATTGATGATGAGTATGATTATTTGGTCATTGATGATACTATTATTTTAAATTATAGTAATGTTGATTTGATTGATGAGCAATTTTATGGGATAGTGTGAATGTTGATGTTAAAATAATGCTACAAAAATGTAATGCTTGATTAATGGATTTTGGGTTGGTATAGGTAGAAGAAAAATTCACATCCACATTTTGAATAATAAAGGGGGCATGGTGCCCTATGAGTGTGAATCAAATAATATGATTCCATAGTTGGAATGTTTTATTGAACATAAACCTATCAAATGCATCATAGTAGTGTGCTTTATTGAGAAAACTGATATCTTGACTTCTTCATGCTAAGTAAGCTCATAATCCCTTAGATTCATTGGGGTTGTAGGTGATAAGTAGGGATGTGAATCGATGGGTAGAGGAAAATGGAATCTATGGGTAGTGGAGTGATTAGCTTTTCCATAGGTTACCAAAGAACCCTAGCAGACAAGTCCATGTCATTGGTATGATATATAATAATGTGTAGACTAATCAATGTGAGAATTATACTTGTACTATAAAATTTTATAGAAGTTTGATTGGATAGTAGGTAGACTGATTGATGTAGGAAGTCTACAATTAGTAGATATAAGATCCAATTATAGCCTACTAATTTTGGATTTTACTTTACTATTTTTTATTTATAATTTGCTAAAGTTGATCAATGTGGGAAGCTTCTAATGAATATTTATTTTATCCATCCTTCAAGGGAGTGGTCTAAGATTTTATTTTGGGATAGCTATCCTTCAAGGGAGAAGTCTACTTTAAGCAAATTTTGATTTGATGTGGTAGTTGTCCTTCAAGGGAGAAATCTACTATTTATTTTTGAAGTGTGGATATATTTTAAACTAAAATTAGACATGGATAAGTCTATTCAATTTGGAAAAGTCTACCCATGTAGAAGCAAGATCTAGACATGGAAGGTTTGTTAGAGAAAGGGGTTTTGAAAAACAACTAACCATGGGATTGCATCTATGAAAAATATGAAAAGTATCCATGAGAATCATGTTATGTGTAGAGCTTGGGTACCCATATTTAGGATTACGTTATTACTGTAATGGATGAATCACATGGTTTTATATAATCAATTGATCTCAAAAGATATATAAAAGAAGGTTAACAAATCAAATGATGAGCTTAAGTGAGACACAAAAGTGGGTTTGAACCTTGTTTTAATCATGAAAGAGATGCAAATGTGAGGCATTGATGGGTTCAAGTTCTGGTCTACCCTCAAGAAAGGACAACCAATAAGTACTTGATCCATACTTATGGGTTATAATGTAAGGTCTTAACCAATTAAAAGAAAAATTGCACTTCTTAGTCATTTCCATGTTAGTGACATGTTGATTTTCCTTGAGGATGAGGTATCTGATGTTCAATTCTCATATTTTCAGATGTTTATTGTATGCTCATTTGATACACTCTTGATAAATGTGAAGATGATTAAAGGAAACAAGGTGATGTTCATCAAGAAGTTCTAAATGTGCTAAGCGTTATTGACGATAGTCACTTTCAAAAAGAATCCCATGCAAGGATATGTAGAGAGATGGAATTTGTACTTTAAGAGGTAGGACTAACCTGGCTCTTAAAACAAGAGAAAAATTTGTAACACCCATAGTAGATCAGATACTAGTGCAATAAGCCCGTAAATAAAATGGGATATGGAGCTGTCAATCCTTGCCTAAAGCACTAACTACATTAATGAGACTTTTGATGAGGGCTTTATTGGAAGCCTCGGCTTGGCCATTAGCTTGTGGATGATAAGGTGAAGAAAATCTTAGGTCAATACCCAAAGCATCATAAAGCTCTTAGAATTTTTTATTTTTAAAGGAGTTACCATTATCAGTGATGATTTTGTGTTCCACATTGAAGCAATAAATAATGTTTTGGTTGATAAAATCAATGATTTTTTTGGATTTGATCAAGATTAATAGGATAGCTTCTACCCATTTGGTGAAATATTCTATAGCAATGATGATATATTGATGTCATTATGAGGAATGTAGATTGATTTCTATGATAAGATCAAGACCACATTGTGAAAAAGGCCAATAGTTAGTTAATACTTGAAGACCATGAGGAGGTACATGATGAAGGTTAGCATGTTATTGAAAAATGATGTATTTCTTAACATAGTCACAATAATCTTAATTTATTGTGGGCCAATAGTAACCTAGGTAAAGGATACGTTTAGCAATGCCCAGACCATTAAAGTGCCCCCCAAAAATGCCACCATGTGCTTCATTAATGGCATGATAATCCTCATGGTTGTGAAGGCAATGAAGGAGGAGACCATCAAAGCCTAGTTTATAAAGAATGCCCCATAATATTAAGTAATGGGAGGTGTTTTGAATGAAATATCTATGATCATTTTTAGAAAGATCTAAAGGGAGGATACCGACATTAAGGTAGTTGAAGATTTGATCATACCAAATTTTTGAAGATGTTGTTTCAATTTGATAAATGGTAGGAACATCAAGATTGAGGTAGGACGATGTGACAAAATGGTGGATTGTGACAAATAGTTTAGATTCAATAGGTTGACAAATTTGAGGTAGGACGATAGTGACAAATGGTGGAATTTGGGATGCAAGGGAAGCCATTATGTCTACAAATTTGTTGGTAGAGTGACGGACTAATTGGATAGTGTAGTGGTCAAACGATGTTAAAACTATATCGATAAGATATTTATACTTTAGAAGGACATAATTATTACATTGATAGGCTCTTGTGACTTGGTTAATGATGAGTTGAGAGTCTCTAAAGATGATAATGATTTTGATTACAAAAGCTAGAGTGGTTTGGAGATTTATGACCAATGCCTTATATTAATCTATATTATTAGTGCAATTGAAATTAATTTTGAAAGAAAGAAGAAGAGGTTCCCCATTAAGGGGAATGAGGATTCTGTTAGAACCCCCACCATTTTGACATTTTGATCCATCAAAATACATAGTCATTTAGTAGGTGGGTTCTTCCAAAGAAAGGGCAGTTATAGACTTATCTAGAAAGGTAAGAGGGGGAGTTTTATTATCAAGGAGAGGAGCTTCATCTAGTTGGTTTGCAATCACCTGTCCTTTAATAGACTTCTACAGAAGAAACTCAAGATCTAACTTAGCTAGAAACATGATCCACTTGGCCATACATTGGTTGTGATATGGTTTAGATTGCATATACTTGATGGGTTTTGTGTTAGTGTTGACATAAGTTTTGTGGTTAAGAAGATATTGATGAATTTTAGAGGCAAGAAAAACTAAGGCAAGGCAAAAAAATTCTACATGGGTGTATCAGGTTTCATAGTCAATGAGGGTGCAACTGATGTAATATATTGATTACTCCTTATTTTAATCATCATGATGAGCGATCATGGCCCCCAGGGAATGATCAGTGGTAGATATGTATAGATAAAAAGGTTTATCCTCTTTTATAGGAATAAGGACTAGTGGAGAGAGAAGATATTCCTTGATTGCATCAAAGGTCTATTGACATTATTTCGTCCATTTAAAGGAGGTATATTTTTTAAGGAGGTGGTGAAAAGGATGACAGTGATCAAATAGTTGGGAGATAACATGGTAGATTAACTAAAGTTTGCCTTGTAGGCTACAAAGTATTTTTAGGTTAATAGGGGAAGGCATTTCTAGAATGGCTCAAAATTTTATGGGGTCTATTTCTATTCTACAAAGGGAAACAATAAAGCCCAAAAGTTTTCATGATAAGAACCTAAAGATACATTTCTTTAGTTTGAGCCTAACATGATAATAGATAAGTCTTGTAAAGATGATAAGCAAAACACCAAGGTGATCTTGGTATTGTTTGGATTTATCAAGCAGATCATCAATATAATCCTCAACTATTTTATAGATGATGTCATGAAAGATGTAAGTCATGGCTCATTGATAAGTGGCTCCCACATTCTTCAAGCCAAAGGGCATGACATGATAACAGAAAGTTTTCCATGGGGTGATAAAGGATATTTTATGTTGATCTTGAGGGGAGATCAGGATTTGGTCATATCCTAAAAATAAATCCTTAAAGGATAGCATTTCATGGCTAGTAGTGAGATTGACAAGTTGGTCCATGTTAGGTAGGGGAAAGCCATCTTTGGGGCATTCAAGGTTAAGATCATAGAAATCCACACAAAGGTGGAGTCCCCCAGTGGGTTTGGTAATAGGAACAATGTTGGAGACCCATTATGGATAGTCAATGGGTTGAATGCAATTAATGGAAAGAAGGTGTTGAAGTTCTTCTTTAACAAGAAGAGCTATGTGAGGGTGCATATGACATACTTTTTTTCCAAACTTGCTTAACTTTAAGATGGGTAACAATGTTATGAAGAGTGATAGAAGGGTCAATGCTATGCATATCCTGATAAGACCAAGAAAATGTTATGCTATGGTCATGGATAAAAGATTGATAGTATTATAATTTCTTGAGGTATAAGGATTGGCCAATCTTGATAATATGAGGGTCCTCCTAATTGTCAAGATTAATTTCTATGGTTGATTCATTTATCAATGTTTGGTTTTTAAGAGGGAGGTATTTTTGAAGAGAAGAGTCTCCCACACCCAAATAGGTAGGAATAGAATTGTCATCTTGACATTTGATGGTGTTAATGGTGGGTGAGTCATGTGTAACCATTTCAGGGTGGATAAGAGGAATGGTTTGGGTTTGGCCTTCCTATTGATAAGTTAGGGGACCCAAACTAATGGTTTTGATAATAAAAAAAAGTTAGGTGGGATGATGTTGATGTCTTCAAATAAGAGAGATAGATTTTGTGAGGGTAGAGAGTTATCAATGTGGAAAAGTGGGGTTGGTGAGGGTAGAGGTTCTTCAAATTGGAAAAGTGAGGTTGGTGAAGGTAGAGGTTCTTGGAAAAGTGGGATTGATGATGGTAAAGGTTTATTAGTTTGGAAAAGTGGGGTTGGTGAGGGTAGAGGTTTGTAAATAGTGGTGAGAACTAGTTTTGGTGATGTGGGATCTTCCAGGGGAACATATCCCAAGCCAAAGAACTCATGAGGTTTTTGTCTTTAAAAAAGGAAAGTTTGTGAGGTCCTTGTTCATAGTGGCCAAAATGAAACCCTTTCCAAGCACACTGACAAAGGTATGTTTGGGAAAAGGTCAATCTATGAAGGTAAGAAAAGTTGGAAGTGAATGGCTAGATATAAGGCATGGAGGTGGGATCAAGGAGTGGTTTATCAAGTCCCCCATAGATAAAGTATGTTATATTGTTAGGAATGCCAAAGGGGATAAGGGTACTAGCATTGGGATCATAAGATGGATCATTTTGAAGGTTCCCAAATTCATGTGGAGAAGGGAAAGAATCCAAAGCTAAAATTTGATATTCCCCTAGTGTAATATGTTGAAACATGGATTGTAAGGGGTGTTCAACTGGGATTTGAGATGAAAGGATAGTTGAACTAGTTGAATTTTCATCATTGTTGAATATATAAGTGTTGGCAGGTTGGGTTGATGTGGTGGCTTGGTTAGAGGTTGGTTGTAAAGAGGGTGAAGGTGGAATAAGAACATCATTGGGTTGATATGTCTTATTACAAGAAGTAAAGGGACTTGGATTAGATTTGATTGTAATGACTTATCCCTCGTGTTCAAATTTTACATATCGGTGAAGGGTAGAAGGGATGCATCCCATCACACTAATCCAAGGGTGATCGAGTAACACATTATATTAAAATTTTCCCTCTACTACATAAAATAGTTCAAGAATAGTTTGAGGTCCCAAATAGATGTGGAGAATAACTATTCCTATAGTGGTGGCTAAGGTATCATTGAATGACTAAAGAACTACCAAGCTTTTTTACATGAAGTTTTTTGGGATATGGAGTTGTTCATATGCATTGGAGGAGATGATATTGATACTCACTCCCCCATCAATCATAACTCTTTTAACACATGTATGATTGATGGATGTTGTGATTAAAAAAGGGGGATCAAGGTCTCCATTGTGATAGGGTAGAATTTTAGATTTTTTAAAGGTGACCATGGTAGCATGTTGGATGGCTCCAATCAAAGGTGAAAGAGGTTGGGGATCATCTGGTTGAACCTCTATAGAATGTAGTGCTTTGATTAAATCTTGACGATGTTGAGGTGAGGTGCTAATGAAGTCATAAAGACTCATTTTGACTGACATTTGGTGAAGTTATTTTAACACCAATCAATGGATGAATGGAGATGCATTGGAAGAAGAAGGGGCTCCCAAAATGGAGACTTTTATCTTGGGCGGTTGTGAGGGTGAAGGTGAAGGTGTAGTTGTTTGGGTTTGGCTAGTTGGTTGGGGAGTTGAAGGGTAAGACCATGGAATTGTGGCCTTAGATTTTCCCTTTTCATTTTATTAGACAACTTTACCCTTATCCTTTTTATTGAGCTTGAGACCAAGTCACCATATGAATGGTATGGATAAGGGGACAGATTGCTTGCTTTGGTTCCTCTGTTTCACTCCTTGGTGGGAGTAGAGAAGTAGATGATTGGTAGGTAGATTGGATAGGTAGTAAAAGAGGCAAGGGGCTTAAATAAGGTTCATCTAATAGATCATCCTCCTCTAAAAGGCCATAAATGATATTTTGGAGAACTTTACTTCTCCATATCATGTCTAGGGGTCCTATGGTAAAGATAAATCATATTGTCATTAAACCAGGTTAGCTTTTGGTGAGTGGGGTCAAAAGGCTTGATCGGTGGTAAGCTAATGGTAAAATTTTGTAGGAGCCTTTTTAAAATAGTTGTATAATATTTTGATAAAGATTTTGGAGGTGGTATAATTTGGATTTTTGGTGTAGGAACCTTATTGGGCAAAGACTTCTTGATGGGAGGGGTGGTTGGTGGATTGAGCTTGGATAGTGGTTTAGAAAGAATTGGCTTATTTATAACTAGTTTAGGAATCATGAGTTTAGATGATGAGGATTTAACAGATGGGAAAGCGGATGGATAAAGGTTGGTAATTAATGATGATGAACTAGGAGATGGGATTGTTATGGTTGGAGAAAGGGGAAGATGGTTTTTTGGAGGAAGAGTAGGTAATGGGAATGGTGGAGGGATGTGGTCCTAAAATAGAAGGTATAGGTGAAGGAGTTTTTATGGTTCTTACTTGAGGTTATGGTCTAAGAAATCATTCATTCTTAATGGGATTAATTGGATTAGGTTTTGGTTGGGTTGATGTGGTTAAATCCAATCACAAAGGAGGCTGAGTAGGAATAGGTATGAGAAGAACCCCAAAGTTCTTGATTGGATTGATAAAATAAGCATATGGTGACTTGATAATTTTTGGTGGGGTAATTTAGATGGTTTTGTGATTACTTTATGAGGGTTAGTTGGTGGATTTGTAACAATAGGCTCGAGAGTGGACACAAGTGAAGTAGAAGGTTTAGTTTTATTTTGACATGGGAATCTAAGCTGATGCCAAAAGGTGGCTCTATCAAAGTTAGATTGGGAGGTAAATTCCAAACTTTAAACCAGTTAGGAAAAGGGTTTATAAATGGGTCATGTTCCCTAATTATTAGTTTCAATGTGCAAACCCTTTGGGGAAGAAGGAGTGGTTTTAGTGTTTCTAGCCTTGGTGGAAGTTTTCAAAGGTAATGATACGGTAGATGAGGGTATTTTCTCTTGGGAAATTATTTACAAGGGAGGTATGGATAATTATGTAATTAGTGTGTTAAGGGTAATGGTTTCAAGTGAAAGGGTTGGTATATCTTCTTCCTTAGTTTGGTTGTCCAAATAAGTAAGTAGTTCTTCTATTTGGATTGGAGGAGTGGAGGAAATGGTCAATGGAGTGGTTATCTCGTTGGGTATTTCCATCATAGGAGGGGTAGATGGAACTATGGTTTCATCCAAGGACATGGAAGGGGTAGTTACTTCCTTCATTTGGGCATCTAGGGGAATAGTTGATGGTAGGTTGTTTTCTATTGAGGTGATGACCTCTTCAATAGTGGAGAAATTATTGATGACATTAATTACATGTGCCTCATGTGAGTTGGAGTATTCAGGATAGATTTCATGATGTTGGGTTGAAGGTGAATGATTTGGAAAAGGTTTTCATAAAATATCAATAGATTGGTTGTAAGGGGCATTTGGGTTATCAAACACAAGCTCCTCTTTATCAATTAGGTCCTAGACAATGATCTTTTAGGTATTTCATCTATCAGTATCATATCCAACAACCTAATGATAATCACAATTATCATTCTCATTCTACCACTTGGGAAGCGGGTGAGAAGTATCAAATTATTGAGGGGGATAGATGGGTGGAAGTTGGATTAGATTGGCCTTAAGTATTTTTCCCAACATTAATGCATAGGATTTCCCAATTGAGTTAAATGATTTTGAAGGAGCCCAGTTTTGGGTATGGTTTTGGTGATTGGAAGGATTGTTGGTTTGAGGTGTTTGGTTGATGGTTGGAGGAGGTATGGTTTTGAGAATAACTAAGTGTGTTGATGCTTTTGCTTTAGAAATGGTTAGGTTTTTGGTTTTGGTGGAGGATGACTCAATGGATTTGAGAGTAGAATTTTTATTTTGAAGCTTCAACTTCCCTTCATCGATAGCATGGTTTTCCAATTTGTGGGCCATAGTGAATGCTACATCAAAGGTCCTAAAGGTTTAGACTTGGAGAGTTGGATTAATGTGTTTATAACACCCCTGAGAGAATAATTCAATTAATTTAGGTTAGGGTAATGGGAAGGTGAGTTTATTAATGAGGCCCATCCATCTAGAAATGAAATCAATAATGGATTTTTCTTCAAATTGTTTGATGGAGCAGAAGTTGGTAATGGAAACCTTTTTAGATATGTTTACTTAAAAGTGTTCTAAAAAGGTTTGTGCCAATTGAGAGAAAGAAAAGATAGAATGAGTGGGAAGGGCACTATACCAATCAAGGACAACCCCAAATAATGACATGGGAAAGGTTTGGAGGAGGAGAGTGTCATCATAAGTGATCATGTAGTAAGCATGATGGAAAGCTCTTAGGTGATGCTGAGGACCCTCCTTACCTTAGAATTTTGAAAATTTGGGAAATTCCCATTGATGAGGATAAGCATGAATGGGCATGGATGGGTGGATAAGATCATTGAAAATTTGGTAATAAGATAAAATATTGGTTGAGGTGGATATGGATGACTCCAAACTAGTCATTTTGTCTATGAGCATTTTGATTAGATAGGGCTAGGGTTGAGAAGCCATAGAATTGAGAGGTATATTTTATTATGGTTGGCTTGCAACAGTGTATGAATAGGAAGAAGATGGTACTGAAGAAGCCACATACTGATAAGTGGCTCCATAAGGTTGAGATGGTGGCACATAATAAGTACTTTTTATGAAATTTTGGGTGGAGGGTGGTATGTACCCTTATGGGTTAGGGATATACTGGTAAGTTATCATTGGCACTTGTTGAGAAAATGATGTGGTTGGTATGGTTGAGGTAGGAGGAAGTTTGGAAGGTTGAGGTTGGGTAACTACCCTAGTGTTGATTAGAGGAATGTTTTGATGTATGGAGAGCAATAGGTTTTAAAGTGAAACTATGGTTGAGGGATTGGTTCCAATCAAAGGGAAGATAAAATATGGAGTGGAAGATAAGGCCATAGTAGATGGGGCATAGGTGACTAATGATAAGGTTAAACCAACATGGGGTGTGACAAGAGGTGTTTGGTTGGGAGGGGTAAGGTTTGTTTGAGTTTGGGTGGATGGGATATTGGAAGAGTCTTGAGTTAATGGTTGGGTTGAAGTGGTCCCTACCATAAGGTGGGATGGCAAGCCAAGAGAAGGATTGGAAGAAGGAACCAAAGTAGGGGGTTACGATGAGGCAAGGTGTTGAGGTAATGTTGTAAAGTAGATCTATTATTATCAATTAATGTATTGAAGTCTGGGTCCTCATTAGATATGATTTTAATTCTAGAAGGAGATGGTGGTGAAGGAGAATGGTGAGGTGAAGTATGCATGGATTTATCAACATCTGAGGTATAATCCATGAATAAATAAGAAGGTGGTGGTTTGTTGTTTTGATTTTTCACTTGGTCTAGTTAAGAGAATATGAAAAATATAAAAATGGATAACAAACCTCTCACCTCAACAAATGAGCAAACCAAGAGAAGCCCAAAGCAAACAAAGCTCACACTAAAAGTGCAATTAATCCTAGGATTTATTTTAAATCACTTTTGGTTTATTCCTTAAAGAGTATGAAAGGGGAAGTTGGCTTATTAGTTAGGTACTAGAAGAGCCATCTAAGGATGGTTTTGGGTTAAGTTTTGGTGCTTAAATAACTACACTAGATTAGGTATGTGGTCTGATACTGGGGGCTTGCTCCCCACACTTCACAAACTTGAAGCCAAGTCAGACTGTTTAGCCAATATATACCATTTTTCTAGAGTTTATACTCCACCAAAGAATGGATTGGGTCCTCCTATTGGTGATGAAATCAAAGTGGGATCATTGGGTAGGGTAAGGTGATCTAAAGGGTGATGAAATCCCAATTGGGCTTGTCTCAAGTAAGGTTTGGTGTTTGTATTGTGCAAGTTATTTGCTTGTGTAACATGAGTGTGCTATGATTAATTGATAATACATTTAACTAGTCTAGGTGAGCTAATCATTAAGTAGTCAAAATAATGAATGTGCTTAATTTTAACCTAAAATAAAATTTTGGTGTCTTTTCATGTAAACAAGGAACACCTATGAATGCAACTAAATGCAAGATGAAAAATGCAACCTATTCTTAGGATGAAAACTTTTTGTTCAGACTTTAGGAAGCAAAAGAGATAAAATTTCTTATCTTTTTTAAATAAATTAAAGAAATGCAAGAGCATGAATTTTCACTAATGCAATTATATGCCTAAGAGAACTA
>JARHVA010011553.1:0-5000 GCA_037957365.1 Torreya grandis | reverse complement strand
TGATTTAACCTTGATATGAGGTTTTTAGAGTTGTGTCACACCTAATAAAAAATAATAAACATATCAAAAATGATATAATCCTTACAGGGAGGTCTAAACCATCAAAGGTGTAGATAGGCTTATGAGGCATGGTTATGCCTAGAAACCAAATGAAGAGTCATTTTCAATTCCACCATGAGAGAGGAATTATAATCCATTTTGTCATGTTAATATGGTCATAATAGATGTTTTTGATCTATTTTTATTCAAAATAAGCCATGAAGAATCCATTTTTGGGCTTTAAGATAACTAAGGCTTATGCAAATGGAGAAAAGAGCTCGATAAGAGAAGTTTGGAAGCTCACATCTATTTTGATGCCTTGCATGGAAATAAAATAGGTTTATATGTGTTATTAGGGGCCCTAAAGATCATATTATGGATTTTTTTTTAAATTACAATGTCCTATTCTTATGTACAAAGCTTAAGAGTGGAAATGGCCTAAAACCCTTGCAAACCCTTAGATAAGGACACAATAAAGGAAATGAATATGGAAAGCTGATATAATGGAATATTTTGCCTAAAACAATTATTTTATGTTGTATAAGACTCAGTTAGACTCCCTACAATTATAATGAGTTGTACAGAATCCATATAGATGGGGTATAAAATTGATTTTCTTGCTTGTTTTATGCATTGTGCATGTTCTATGAGATTTCAAGAGATGAAACCAAGTTTGTGAGGAAAATATATACTTATTATAACTCCCCATGGATATTTCATGTTCCATAAAAACTCTTAAGTGTTTCTACTAGTTTCTTCATCTCAGCCAGTCAAAACTGGCATAGCGAACGTGGTGGTAAGAAGTGTGAAAACTTCAATTGGAAGTATTTTTAATGTGTGAATACTACCTTAAGGCCATGGGTTATATTTAAACATTTAATTAAATTATTTGTATTTATTTTCATTGGAAAATTAATCCAAATTTAAATCCAAGTGTGAGGGGTGACTGAAAGAGAAGTTTTCTTGGAGTGTAGGTAGTGATGGCTCACTTTCAGAGAAATCTAGGTAATCAAGAATGTAAAAAATGCATGGAGAGACATGAATGAAATTATTTCATATCATTACAATAATTATACTTATCCATAATAATTTTTTGGACTTTAAAACAAGGATAGATCATGAAGGAAATTTTATGAGCCAGCAAAGGGAATTCTATGCCACATTTCAAGAGTTTCATGACTTAGAAAGCCACTTGTCTCTTATGAACTTTTATGGTCCAATTAAAACCCTCTTATCATGTACAAGTAACTTATTCTCTCATCATAACAAGTTTCCTTGTGACATTTTGACTTCTTTTTTCTCCTCTCTCTCTTAAGTTCTATAAGAACCAGCCATTTTGGCCTTTGTAAATAATGTTCCACCTGAGTATGACAAAGCCTTACTCATTTGCATACCATTAGATCAATAAATACTACTATTTTTACCTCTTATATGACTATTCATAGTGTTTTTACTTGAATTATGGATCTTACTTAGTGATGACTATGGTTTCCTTAGCGTTGTTGTCTTATTCTCTCACCTATTTGTAACTTCTTCTTCTAGGTCATGTAAAGTGTTCTATGAAGTGTCAAGGTTGAGTGAGTTAGTATATTAAATAGTGTCATTATATACATGTTGTATATTCCTCATATCCTAAACATTTACCATAACCTCATAATGAAATACTTATGTGAGAAGATTTAAATTAGAGAATTGTATGTTTAGTTAGTCCCTTGTTCTCATGTGTAACATGCAATTGGTTGGAAGTCATAAACTAATTTGATGTAACACCTCATTTATGATAGTTTAATTTTATTTTTATCTCTCTTTTCCCTCAAAATCATAGGTGTAGTAGTGATCTACAAGTGGTACATCAAGGGAGCTAGCCCTATATAAATATTGACCTCATTCTTAGGCTACCCACAACCTAGATGTGTTTCAATTGTACCAATTGGATGAGGAGAGCTAAGACATCTCCTCAAAGGGTGAAAATCCAAGTGATAATAATAACATCCTCAATTTCCTTGATATTTTTCATTATAGATAAAAAAAAATAACTTGGTTTTGTATCTTGTGGTAAAGATGTGTGATTGAGTGTTTGAAAAATAATATCTTTAA
Source organism: Torreya grandis (assembly GCA_037957365.1). Classification (NCBI taxonomy): domain Eukaryota; kingdom Viridiplantae; phylum Streptophyta; class Pinopsida; order Cupressales; family Taxaceae; genus Torreya; species Torreya grandis. The sequence goes on along the minus strand of JARHVA010011553.1, from coordinate 2,864 downwards.
AAATGGTTGCCTTTTGGAATAATTCCAAGTGTATTTCTCAACTGATCCATAATATCATATGATATATGTTAATCTATAGGTTTTATTGTATTATTTTTGGGATGAGGAGGGATTATGGGATTGCAATGTTCCTATATAGGCTTAAGAGGCACCTAATTCTATATTTTAACAACTTGAACCATAGGATTACCTATTTACCAAGGGAAAGTAGTATAGGTGGGATGTGAATGAAGGTACTCAACTATTCTATGTGGAAGAGGAACAAAAGGATTCCTATGGAATATCTATCATTGAGTATTAACTAGAGGTAACTCAAAATTGGCCATGTAGTAATGCTCTTCATAGAAGAGGAACTCAATAGGAAATGAACCAATGTGTGAAATAAACTAAGTTCTAAGGTGATTGATGAGAGGAGTGACATACATGTGCATCATGTTACAAATGGTAGGTAATAATCATGCAATACAAATCACCAAAAAATTTACCAGAAATTAAAATATGGCTTCCATAATGATAATCATGTTGAAAAGATGCAAACTCAAAACTAAGCAAATGTTAAGAATAAGAAGGGGAATACTAATGTTACACTAGTGTCTTTAGAAATATGTTATAATTAAGCTATGTTCACAAAATGATTTATCTTTTTAGGAATTATGGAATTTAAAAACCTAAGATGATAAAGTCTTAGAATAATAAATTAGGGAATAAAATATATCAATAAATACAACCATTGAGTTGTACAATATTAAACCTATCTGATTATTTTATAAAAAGAAATTAACTATAAAGGAATTACTTAGTTAGAAGATAACTGAGATGGATGAGTAAAAAGATATAAATTGGTACAAGGACTATACAAGGTATCATGAACTAGAATCATGAGTAAAAAATTATCTTAGAAAGTAGCACAATCCTCTAGACAATAGTGCACTATGTTAGTGTCCTCTATGTCATGATAATATCCTTTTGTATTAGGGACAATAAACTTCTGGGTGGACCTTCACCTAGTCTTGAGATGCCTATGCATGTATGGATAAATGATGGTTCATTATATGTTCCCTATTTTGATTGATTTGAATGCATAACCTTAGGTATCCATGTTTATTAGGGTATTTGAGGAGCACAAGTAGAAAAGTGAGGCATTAGTAGGGTAGGATGGATGTGACCTCAACACCCCATGTGATGAGTATTGCCTACATACCATTACCTTGAAAGGGGATCAAGCCTGATGTAGTTATCCCAATTTAATTGATAGTGCAATTGAAAGTGGATGATAGTATAAGTGTTAGTTAGAGTGATTTATGTGTGACTTGAGATTATAAATTTGAGTAATCTAGGATCTAGGTTGTTATATATGGTTGTATGCAAAATTAGGTGAAAATAAGGATCAATGGCCTTGATTTTCACAAATATTTTTGAGTTTTTTTGTGAGTATTTTCATCTAATTTCTATTTAGTGGATAAGTGAATGAAAGTGATTTATATAGCATTCTAGTGCTTGTCAACATATGAAATATGTCTAGGCTGACCCTAAATTTATTTAAAGAATGGAAAGATATCCATTGGGGGTGAAAAGATATAAGGGACAATAGCACAATACCTTTTCCAATAGCACATTATGATAGTGTCTAAAGGGTTGTGCTAATGTCCAAGTGGTAGTATCTAGTGAACAAGGGTCATAATTGCCTAGGGGATGGTTTGGTGTTGCTTTTGGCATGTCTCTGAATGGGTTGGACTTGCATGAAAGATGAAAAATGATCAAAATAGGGCCTAAGATAGGTTTAGGGCTAATTTAGGATAAGATGGTCTCAAATGACACTCATTTAACTAAAATGACATTTTAGATGACTACAATGTGCCTATTCATATGTTGGTATAATATAATTAAAATAAGTTTTCCACATATATACATGTAACTAATATCAATTATCACATAAAACAAAATAAACCCTTTGTCATGGAAAGTTGTATTTCAAATTTCTATTTAAAAGTTCTTCCTATCATAAATCTAAACTTTAAATGATAGTTTTTAAAGCTCACATTAACCATGTGGATAAATACATGCATACACATGTAATTAACATGAATTTTAATTCTTATAAACCAAAGGAATTACATGAGGCATCAATACCTATTCTCAATTGTGAACCAAAGCCTAGACACAACAAAATTGAACAAGATGAACGTAGCAATTGAAGGTTGATGTCACCATTATGAACATGTTGATTATAATATCAATCCAACATGAAAACAAAGAAACCTCCAACATAAAAGCACACAAAACACCAAATGGAAATAAAAAATGACAAATAAAATCTCACTCTATTTTTGCCGCAATGCAAAATTTTACAAAGCTGTAGATTCTTCTACATTACCTTGTTGCCAAGACCCATTATTTTTTGCATTATTTTAATTTTATATTCCTTTTAAGTTAAACTTAAGGGGGGTTTTATTTTTACTAGGATTATTTACTTATCTAGTCCCATTTTTAGGTGTGAACAAAGTTATTTCCCTAATTTATTCCATAGTTTGGTACCATTCACACTCAATCAAGTTATGTTGACTCAATGTTTTTGAATATTGTCTCACCTCTTATGATCATAAAATTTATCAAAATCCTATTAATGGTTAATGAGTGGTATTTTACATAAATACCCCATTTGTAAGATCATTTTGGCATTCAATTCAATCAAGTCCATTTCATTGATTCTAGATGAATCAATTTAAGCTGAATAAATTCATGCATTTGCATTATTTGCACATGGCTTATACATCCTTAATAATTAAAAAAAATTATTATCAAATTTGATATTGAATAAGAGTGCTTCCATTAGGCCTTAGATACATGTTATGCTATATCAACTA
>JARHVA010011552.1:12500-46183 GCA_037957365.1 Torreya grandis | reverse complement strand
AATCCATCTACATGTGAACATTTAGTAACTCCCCACCACCTAAGTCTAGAATCTTATCCAGCTGAAAAAATAGCCTCTTAGACTTATTTAGATTCAACACTAATTATTTAGAAATAGTTTTAGGCATGACACTGGATAAATAACATGATTTTACTAAATAATTATGCACATTATTTCTAATCATTCTGAAAGTCAACAAAAAATGGGGTGACTTAGGTTTTTCTCTATGGATAATCATATTGGTATGTGTTGCTTTTGACTTAACAATAGATTTCTTACTAGTTAGTGATTTAAATAATAGTTTTCTTTACCTAGTAATCTAAGCCATCTCATTAATATTAATATTCATTAATTTTGTTCATATCCTCAACTATATTCTATCCAATTTTATTATATGAATCAACAAATTGATGTTGATCATTTCCATTTTGAGGGGAAATATTATTATTATATTTTAAATCTAGAGGAATAATTATATTGTTGTTTAGAGGTGTAAAACTCATGGCCATGCTATTGGTCTTCATTTTTTAGGTGGTAGTTATTAATTTTTGAACTAATGGGAAAAATGGATATCATATGTATTTTATTTTAGCTCACTCTCATCCTCAACTTGGAATGGGAGTTCATATACCTCAAACATCATTGAACTACATGAGGGATTTGAAGTAGTGAAGGAATGTAGATATTCATAATTTTGATAACATTCATACCTATCCATTTACTTTTAAAATATTTAAAAATTAGTTAAAAACACTATAAATCTAACTCACCATGCTCTATTGTATTTTATACTTGACACCAATTATGATATGGTGAATCCAAGATATTTATTTTAGGCATCTTATTAGGTGGGTATTGTTTTGTATTATTCAAATATATATTGAGTGGATTATTGTACCTATGGAATGTGATACTCTAGTTTGTATTTTATCCCATGATGTTTCACATGTTACACTTTTTAATGATAAACAATTCATCTCTAAGGTTTCTTAATATTGGTTAGATATCATCTAGTTATGCTTCTGTAGAATCAAAATTAGTACTTTGTGTGGTAGTAACATTAATTGGTATAAAGGCTTGGTTTTAATTTTTATTATTATGTGATAACGCAAGATCATTTAAAAAATTGAGGTTCTAGTTAGGTGGAGATAGGATAAAGATAAATTTATATATACCCTATTTTTATTGAGAGCCATAACATTCTAATTAACATTCAAAATAGGATTGAGGGCTAGGAAGCTAGTACTAATATTGGGCATGGCCAAAGCTTGTAATTGGAGATTCAACTATCTGACAATATTAAAAAATTCCACACATGCAAATGGTAATGAGTAAATTTTTGGTGGTATATGTTATAATATTGTTATTTTAGAGTCTAGGGGCATTCTTATGTATCTCAAAATCTAACACAATAATGGATTTATAGTTAGCATCTAAGCATTTATACACATTTTTAAATCTTACATTGAAGGCTTTGATTTTCTCACGAGGTTCCATTTTCATACTTTAAAAATGTTATTAATATCATACATGGACTATTAAGTTATTCAAATTATGCCAATAAGGTATTTCATCTTTAGCCCTATGAAGTAATTGAATTAGGTAGGATATTGAAGAACTAGTCATAAGTAGCATCCTTTAATGTAAAAATAAAAATTTTACATTACAAATCTCTATGGACTATGTTTGATATCCTTAGGTTACTATTATGATCCTTTATATGTTCTTATGTATACCTACCTACTGAGGGGAAAAAGGAAGGAACATATTTTTATTGGGTTCTAAGTAAATTATGGATAGATCTGGGTACAATAATAGTATAACCAATGAAGCAGACTAGGTCTATCTTACATGGAGGAGGCTAATTTATTCTAGTTTAGGAATAAGGCTGAGTAAATGGTCCCATTTATATGCTCTAATATGACCTAATTATTTTATCGATCTAAAAGGGTTGGAATAGTAGACCAGTGTCAGAAATGGACCTTATTTATCTTTTAGATATATCTATCATAACTTTAGTGATATTCCTTAAGAAATAAAATAGGCCCTCCTTATATCACCAAAATAATTTAATTATTTTTTATGCAAGTTTTATGCATAGAAAAAAATCCTATGAGGTAGCCTATAATGTTCTAGGATCAATGAAGAAACTAGAATCTAAGGTATGAGTTTTAGGGTATTCATTTTTTAAATAACATGGTGGTGGATTAACAATGAACAAAGGGTTATTTACCTCATATGGTTTGAATGTATGGAGATTAAAATAAGGAAAATTTTTGTTTGAGATGGTTAGGTGGATTATGACCTACCATGGATTAGATCACAATAATGAAAAAAAATGAGGGAAAGGTATAAAAAAAAAGAGTGTTTATAAACCATATATATATGAAATAAATCTAAACTGGACCTTGTATTATAGGTTAGACAAGTGGTTGAGAACTTGTGCCTAATATATGTTTCTATTATCACACAAACACAGTTAGGATCCCCATGTAAATACATACATTAGACTTCGATGTTCATAACAAAAGTTTTCTTTCAATGTATGATTACATTTTCACATATTCAAGGGGAGATTATGATCAATGAAAAAAAGCATCGAAATAATCTATAAAGTAATTTTAAAAACTATATTGAAAACACTTCTACATAACCCAATGTATATAATACTAATATGATAAAAATTCTTAAATGAATCACAAAATTTAGAGAAGAAATAGACATCAATAGAAAATTTTAGAATAATCCATATGATTTGTTATTTATCTCAATTGCAAACTTCTCTACCTTTTGGACTATAGAGGAAAAAGTATATATATCTTGGGATGGGGATGCCTCATCCTCAAATAAAGTCTAAACATTCAACTTCTATTATAGTAATTGTGTCAAAACCCATGCATATTATGAATGTATACATATAAATATTATACATCAAAAAAATGTTAAATACAATATATTAGTCACAAATATATTGTTAAGAACCGAGTCTCAATTACAGTCAAATACATTCAAATATATATATATACTATATATATATATATATATATATATATATATATATATATATATATATATATATATATATATATATATAGACACACACACACACACACACACACACACACATATAAAGTTGTTGATGTGACACTACAGATGATGGATCTGACATGCTTATAGTTTTGGCCAATGTAAACACAGTTCTAACTGGGATTACAATTGACAAATTGATCTAATAATGGATTGAGCAATTTATTCATTGAAAGGGTAATTCATAGTACATATTTACAACTTAATATCTTACAATTCTTGAAAATAAAAAAGTTATCAACTTTTCATTCAAAGCATAATCCAAACATACCACATGAAAATATTGAATATGTTGTTATGGATCTTTTTTACCTTCATACAATAGATTTTTAAGAGCTAAGAATAATGTAGGTGAATAATATAATGTAAACTTAGGTGGTAAAAAAATCATGAAGCAAGGATTTTGAATCCATTTATTTGACAACTTTTAGTATACGTTGATCTAATGGTAGAACCTTAGCATGAAAAACTAAAATAGTTTACATATGGGATTGTGTAGTAAGCAAGGTAGGTGATGTTGTATGCATAACTATCAAAGTTCATTTATAATTCATTTTATTTGGCATGTGATTAGATATTTATTGTAATCCTTGTGTTTTCTACAAACCCAGAAGTGTGAATGTAATATAAGTATCAATAATATAAGTAACAACATGTGTGCTAGGTATTCCTACAAGGTATAAGTAAAATGAAACTTATTTGGGCTTCACTGCAAGGTATTCCTACATACTTCCTATCTCTTTTTAAAATTCTTGCGTATAATTACTGATAAATTGAAACAGATCTAAAGAATTTTCTTATGGATGGGAGTGGAAGACAAATAGAGAATGTCTTTAGTCAGATGGGAAAAAGTGTGTCTTCCAAAATGGACTCAATATTAGGTCTATCAGGAACTTGATCAAAAACGTTCCCTCAAAAGTTAGTTGGAACCTTATCCATAAAAACAATGATTGGGAGAAAATAATGTATGCCAAATACATTCATAGCATTGATGATTCTAACTTTCTTCAATAGACAGGATTACCGTAGGGATTTGTGATATGGAATAAAAATGCTAAAAAGGTAAAAACCTTCTTAAATAGGGAATTTGATGGAAACTTGGAAATGGCTGGCATATTAAATTTTGGGATGATATCTAGTTAAAGGATAAGGCTCTCAGCACACAGGGAAACTATGGAGAGATTTGATAACTTGGCTACCCAATTTTTTGGAGATAGGGTCAGCGATTATATGGAAAATAACAATGGGATTGAGGAGCTGGAAAAATCTATTGGACTGTTGTGATCACTAGCCTAAGCTCTTCCCTAGAGTTTGGGAGATCCAGCAGTGTGTTTAGGAGATCAGAATCCCTCTCTTCCCCCAGGAGGATGAACAATACTGGTGGCCAAATAAGAATGGATCGTTCTTTATAAAATTTTCTTACCATCTACTCATTCTTGAATCTCAGAATAAAGATGTATGGAAAAAAGTTTGGAATCATAAACTTATTCCAAAAATTAACATGTTTTGGTGGGATACTGCTCATAACAAAATCCTTACTTAGGATAACCTTAAAAAGAGATGGTTTACTCTAGTTAATAGATGTTTCCTATGTGGTTCAAAAGTGGAATCAGTTTCACACCTCTTTATCCACTGTGATTTTGCATGGGAATTATGGGGCAAAATACTTAATAACTTTGGTATTGAATGGGTCTACAATTCTGACCTTAAAGAAGTGATTCTTAGCTATTAATCCAACCTTGACACATCCCTGGCTTATGGAATTATGGAATCAAGCTCTGCCATGTTTGAGCTAGATTTTATGGAAAGAGCGGCAAACTAAAATTTTTTAGGGACACTGCTGAAAATGCTTCTCAGGTGTTTAACTCCTTTGCTAAGACCATTATGGAAATTGTTACAATAGATCATATTAATGTTGCAGAGAAACCCCTGTCTCAAATTGAAAACCAAATTACAGCCAAATGGAAGGTTTTAAACTAGATCCCTAGGTATAATAACTCCAAAATGCTACAGAGACTAAATACTAAATGGATCCCCCCTAAACCTACTTGGATGAAACTCAAATTTGATTGGGCATCTGAGTTGGATGGTAAAGCTAGTGGAGGAGGAATTATAAGGAATGATAAAGGATGGATGTTTGTTTTCTATGTTGGTGAAATTAGATGCCAGAGTAATAACTATGCTGAAGCAATGGATTTACTATGGGGACTAAAGTTAGCTATATCGCTAGGAATAAGGAACTTGAATATATAAGGAGACTCTAAGATGGTCATAGATGTCATTAATAAAAAATCAAATGTGGGAATCAAGCTAAAATAAATCATTACTGATATTCAATTTCTTTTGTAAAAGTTTTTCGAAGTTGAGATTTCCCATACCTACATAGAAGGAAACAGGGTCGTTGATGCTTGTGCCAACCTTGGTCAGCAATTTTTAGGTCGGAGGGTGTGGTGACAAGGTGTTCATATTCCATTAAACATTAGGTATATCATTCAAAAGGAGATGACTTGTCAATAATGGGGCACATTGATGACAAGGACAGCTCTCAGAGGTGGTCCATATGGAGAGGGCCATCAGGGATCTCAGAATTTGATAACTTTAGTACTTTTTTGGTAATCACTCATAATTCATTGTATCATGAGGTTGAGGCACGTGGGTCTCATCATGAAATTAAAGGGAGAATAATTTTCAAGCATGGGAGTAGACAATGTCGTCTCTGTAGGGTATTTCATAAAATGAGCTATCACATTTGCATTCTGCATAAATGGAAGCAAGGGTTAGCAACTAGTTCAAAGCTGAAGGTGGAACTTAGGAACTCCACTATTTGGGTTTGAAAATATAGAATGGGGGGAGATTTTATTCAAATTAAACATGTCTCCTATTGCAAATTTAAAGATAATCCACTGGTTTGGCATTATTGTAAAGAAATGGGTATCAACCCATAATTAGAAAGGCTAAATGGTTATGACCAAAACTTGTCCAATCAGTTTGTTAGATCGTGGTTAAATAGGTGGGTCACAGTGGGAATAATTAGTTTTGAAATCTTTGAAAAGGTGATTTCTATGGCCATGGGAATGACCATGCAGGGTATAAAACTTCAAAGGAAAACCAAAATCATGGATATGGTTAGCCATAAACTGTTTATGGGTGAGGGAGAGGAACTCATCCCGTATCAAGGAGGGTTCAAGTGCTCTAAACTTCTAGAGCCATGGGATGGAGTGTGATTTATTCTCCTAAAGTAATTCACACTCGAAGGGTGATTTACCATGTTATACAATTACCACCTTCCTTTGTTAAATCATTTCAGGTGCAATGTTATTATTAGCTTTCTTTTTTACCTGCTCTCCTCTTTGGAACACTCTGTCCTGAGGGTGAGAGCTAAAATGGCTAAGAATCTAGATATAAACCCTATTCCCCTACAGTAGGGGCTACTTTCTTATACAAATTTCATTGCACCCTTGATCCAACTAATAATATCAGAGTTGATAGTGTAAAAATTCCTTCCAACCTGGTGTTTGGCGATGCTATTGATGAGTCTTGGGTTTCCCCTGCTCCTACCAAAACAAAAGATGTCTCCTTGTTGATACCCCCAAATCCTTTTGAAGCAAGAAGGGTAAGAAGAGAAATGTTGATGAAGAGGAAATAAATATTGAAGAGACCAGGGATGGGACCCATAGGAACCCAGGTAGGGCCATGGGGGCCAAAGTGGTAAATCTCACAAGCCTTCCAAAATTAATAAGGAAGGATTCCCCTCCATAGTTTGAAGGTTAGGGTGGATTGTTGGTTAACCCACCATAAAGGCTAGACTTATTGATTACTCAAAAAGTGCTTTACAAGAAGCAACCCAGGAGGAAGAGTCTCAGGAACTAGATATCTAGGAAATTTTGGAGGACATTGGAGGGAAGTAGGCTACTAAGGATTTTGAGTTTACTGAGGGGCATGGTGCTGACACTATGGGAACTAATAAAAATAAGGGGAAAATATATGTTGAGGAAGCTGGTGAGGGTACTGAGAATGAGACTGATTGGAAAGCTGAAATTAGGGCCCTGAAGGACCATATTCAGAAGCTAGAGAAGATTTTTGCCAAAGGACTTCGGAATACAATTCTACTGAACATGTCAATGATAGAAGTGGTGGGTAATACTAGGCATGCTGACAATGTGGAGAATGAGAAACTTAATGATCTTATCAAATTAATAGTTATGTAAGGGGATTCCTCTCTGACTCTGGTCTTTTCATTTCTTGTGTTTTGTTTCTGTCTGTTGTTCTCGGCTAGTGCCATCGTCTCTCTGAAGGCATATTTTGTTTGTTTGCCTTCTTGTCTTTTTTTATTTTAAAGGGTTAAACCCCTATTTTTCCACCTTACATTATCAAAAACATGTGTGGTAGGGTTTATAATTCAAAATAATGGTTCTTTTTATGAATTTAAAGTAGAAATTTCTTATTTTTTTTCACTTTTATAAGTTACGATGGCTTCAATGAAATTATATATGTTTTGCGTAATTTTATTGAGTCCTTATTGTAATGTGGTTAAATGTTTCACTTGTGTAGTACTAATTAATTAATATCATCATAATGCATCCGATATGAGCCTTCATAATTATTTTGTGCATTATGATCAGCTTCACTAAATTTTTCATCTTTATTAACTTTATGAAAACATTCGTAAGAAATGTGTTCAATAAAATAATGGAAACCATTTTTTGAATTAAGAGGATCCATTTAAATAGTGATCAAATGTATTTGAGTGCCCCATATAAAATATAACTACACCTAAAATGAATAGGAGAGGTAGGTTTTATAGAAAACATATAAAAAATAATATGGAAAAGATATAGTAAATAATGGAAAGAAAATAAGAAGGAATTTTTTTATGAATGTAGATTAGTGAAATCCATTGAAATTATCTTCAAAAGAAAATGTTTTCAGTTTCACATATGACATCAAATATAAAAATAAAGTTATTTAAGTGTTATATATTAAATATGAGGTCAAAATAAAGTTATTTTAATATTAGATATTAGATCATAGGTCAAAAGGATTTTTTTTCATGTTAGATGCTCAAAAATATATCTAAACTCCAAGATAATACTTTTGAAGCAATGCTAAAATAAAATGTGTGTTCACGTCAGGTTTACCAATACATTTAATAAAAATTTGGATTTTTTTTTTTATTAACTATAATTAAGATAAATATAATGTAATGAAAGGGATAGTTAAAAATGAACTTGTAACTATGAAAATGAAAGAAAAGTAGTGAAATCAACAAAGATTTACCAAATAAAAGAAGGTTAAATATGAACAACAAAAAATAATTAGTTGTAGTTTATCTACATGTTGACATTCTATGACTGAAAAACAACTTTAAAATATCAACTTGATCTAATTATGCAAGTTTCATAGGAACTATGATTGTCATTGTTAAAGATCAAAAAAGTCAAGAAGGGGACAAAATTAACTTACAATACTATTTTGTACTAGTTGGTTTTCTCTCCAATTTAAAATCATTAAAAATAGGGTAAATTTATTTGTAACATCTAGATACACACCTAATTAAGGAAAACTTATATTTGGATACATGTGAATGACCTATAAATGACTTATTCAAAGATGAAACGTTAATACAGCTTGTAATGATTGAAAATCCTAAAATGAAAAAATGAGGAAGTTTAATTGATTGAGTTCACCCTAAATACCCATGTAATGATGTACCATTACCTACTATATAATACATCTCAAAGTTAAATCAAACCCATATAATTTTCCCATAAAGAGTGATTTATGAAATTGTGGTTCTTTTGCTACATAAATGAATATATACAGCTTGAACACTTGGAAATATTTTGAATTGAAATGAATATAATAGGATATCAACATGGCTAATGACTACTTAAAAGTATTAGAATATGATAAATGGAAATAATAGGGTGAATTTTGTTAATGTTAAATTGTGTAAATGTTCCTCAATAATAAATTTTTAAGTGATTTACAAGTCATGATTCTACTTAGATTATTGAATAATGTGAAATTAGACATGGGAAGTGCATGTGCATAATTATTCATGATGATGATCAATTATGATTTGTTAGATTTTGTAAATAAACCTCAATGCCATCCTAAACACTACTATCAAAATAAGGACACTAGCATTGATGCTTCTATCTAACAAAACAACACTTATATTCTATTAAAAATAGAGGTCATTTTATTTCAATTACACCTTCTCCTCTTAGGGTTCACTTTAACCTTATAGATTTCCTACTTGGAATGCATTCATAGATTATTGATCTCACTATGTAGTTAAAAACCCTAATAAATATAATTATGGTAGTGTTGAATAATTTTTGGTCCTAGAGACTAGAATTGGGCACCCCTCTCCCTTTTATTGTAAGAGTCTATCAATCCAGGTTCTAGATAGTTCATCCCTTAGATTTCTTGTGAAAAATTTCTCTAAGAAGTCATTTTACATGAAAAAACCAAGTGTTTTCCTCTTTTTCTTTCCAAGTGCTTTAGGTCTGGTAATTGAGAGTCGACTTGTAACTCATTTTGATCTCAGATTATTAGAGGCCAAAAAGCCCTTATGGGGTAGGAAATAAGAAAAATGGACCTTTATAAAAGCTTCAAGTGTAGCTTTGGGCTTGAGGTGTCCTTATGGAGGGTAGATGGTTAAAGAAAAGGGGCAAGGCAAAAAGCTTGAAAAGGACTTGCCCTTTGGAAAAGTTGACAGGGAAAAGGAGAGTTCCTTCAGAATTTTTGTCTAAAGGAAATCCAAGGATGAAGACTCAAGGAAGAATTATTTCAAATAATTTTTTTGAATGAATTCCTTTATACACTTTTTTTAAAGAAATTTGACAGTTGAAGAAAGTCCAAAAAAATTTGGAACACAAAAGTCTGAAGGGTAGGTGCCCTTGTAGAGGGAATTCGGCTCTAAAAAAAGGACCTTTTTAATTTTTATAAAGGGTTACATTCCCTTTGGGAAAGGTTCATTTGGAAAAAATGTGAAGGAATTTTCCTAAAGGGTGACAAGCTTCCAAACATCAAATTTAAGGTGATAAGCTAGATGTTGAGATTGAAAAGGGTGACAGGCCTGTGAACATCAAATTCAAGGTGGTGAGATAGCCATTGGGAAGCAATCAAAGAAAATTTATTTTAGAAAAAAATGTCTAAAATAATTCCTTTAAACTTTTATTCTAAAGGAATGAAGGATAGAAAGCCCATTGAAGAAAGGTCCAAAAGTGCAAACTCAGATAGGAAATAATTATTTTGAAATAAATGTCTGAAGGAATTATTTCAAACATTTGGTTTGAATAAATTCAAGGGCCAAATAACTTGATGAATGACATAGTGACCTGATAAAGAAAGGATCTCGGGAGGAAATTCATAAATGCTGAGAGCCTGAATTGCCAAAAAAAGGGAAAAAATAGCAAGGTAGGAAAAAGTGAAGTGGGTAACCCAGGACATGGCCATGCATGCATAGTACAAAAGGTCAAAATTCTCTACGTGGAATTGTAATTCAATTCATAGACCTAGAGGTGAACCAAACCATGGCAGGTGGCACAAGAGTCATCAATAGGAGAAGTAAATACACATAAGTGAAAAATTATCCATTGAAAACCAATAAAGAGATTGGTTAGGAGCATTGAAGAGGAGTAGCCTATGTTATCCTACGTTGCCATTAATGAATAGCCATTTTCACTCAGTATTGAAGAGATCATAGCCCATTCAATATGTATTTGGGATGGCATTGTCGATTGCTAAGCAAAGTAAACCATGCTCTTGAAGGCCCAGATAGCAAAGGTAATGACTTATGCAGATACAACATGGATTTCACATACACATTTAAGAAGAGATGACATTAGCATGGGATGGTGGTTACCATAGGAAGATTAATGTAGCATGGGTTTCATTCCCTTGATTGGTTAATGACCTATTTTCCCAGTCCTCTATATAATTATAACTTTTCATTTGAACAAGAATCTCTTAGAATTGTATGGTGAAGCCCTGAAGAAATTTACCTTGAATCAAAACAAGTGTTTTACCTCCATTTGAGCTTTCAAATTTTTATATTTATATGGCATCATCTTATGTTATTTTATTTTATTTAATGTTTTCATAGGTTTATACCAACATGTCTAGTGTATTGTCAATCCTTTGTGTAGGTCAACAAAAAGTTTCCACCTCAAAACATAGGTGCATATGAATAGATTATCTAATAGTGTGTCTTTTGAATACTTCTAGTAGTTTATTTCTCCTTATACCTTCACAATATCCCTTGCTCAAACATTGATGTAGTCATTTTCTTATTCAAATGAAGTGTCTATTGGATTCTCTTTAGTTTAAAGTGTAGGTAAACGCTAAGTAGACTAACTAGTTTGTTGCATCACCAGAGTAGTTAGGTTATATTTTTTTAGTTTATCTCTCTCATTTCATCCCCCCACTTTTTAATAATAGGAAATCTAGGGCCTCAAGGTGAATCAATGGAATTTATCCCCTAATCTAGAGATCCATCCCTCAAGTTTGCGACCCACATCAAGAGGAATGTTTCGATTGTGTTGTGTGGAGGAAAGGAGCTGAGTATCATTTTAGAGGGTGTAATATATAATGTCAATAATTTTTGGCATACCTAGTGGGCATCATTTTCATGTCCTGCAATTTTTAGGATTGGTGTTGGTCTTTTTATAATAAAAAATCCAAAAAAGGAACTATAATCCAGCACTTGGTGACTCCCTTTTAGGAACTCATTCTCTGGTTAATGATCAGCCTAGAATCCCATGCCTGAGGTCACCACAAGATCTTCTTCTAGGGGTGTCCATTCTTAATTTATTGAGTTACCTTTGAACTCATTAAAAAGGCTAAGGTTTTCAACTACTCATCCTTAAGTAGGAAGCCACTTTCCCAAACAAGCCATAAAATACACCTACTCAAGGAGACCCTAGTTGAATCCTTTCATAACCATGGCTTTCCATTTTGTGGCATTCAATGGTTAGAGTCCCTTGAACCTTTTATAGTATGACCCAATTATAGAGACACCTCTCAAAATTGTTCCTCATTTCAATGGAAAAATCCTAATCACTCATATTTAGCATATTAGAAACATAGACAACCTCTATAACATCCATAATATCACTAAGGAAAATGTATCCATCAGATTGTTGGCCTTATCCTTTAAAGGGGAAGTTTTGGACTAGTATTGGGCCTTGCCTATGAACTTAGTTGGCTCATGGAATGAGTTAGGTACCCTCTTAATAAATAGGTTTGGGGGAAAAATTCATCATTTATCTCTAGCTAGGCAACTGACCACCATGAAGAGAGCCCCACATAAATTTATGCAAGATTTCAACACTAGGTTCCAAAAGACTTGGGACAGAATCCTAATTCATGTGAGGCCAACACCATGTTATGCTTTCCTTTACTACTTGAAGGCCCTTAATAGTGACATTATTTTCATGATCTAGTCCATGGGTGAACACATTATGCTTGTTACTTATGAGATAGCGATGGCTACTAAATATTACCTAGTTTAAGTAGGATAGATAGCTCCTAGACCTCATATGGCACTCTTTCCTCATTTTCAACCCTTAATAGAACATGTTGCACCCACTCTATCTCCTTTACCAAATCAAGAGAGGCTAGTTTTTATACCTAAAAATGATCTTCATGAAGTTAAGAGCCTATTGTAGAGCGTTACCATTGAATTAACTGCCCTCAAGAGGCAATAATCTTAGAGTTATAGGCCAAATCAAGGCTACCAATAGTTTGGACAGACAAATAAACCTCCCTTCTAGAATTACAATCAAGGGTAGGGTCAGATTATGTAGGTCAAGCCCTATCAAAGATATAATCCAAATGCCCCTTCATCTTTTAAGGCTCTTGTCCCCACTCAAAATAATTTGGTGTAGGAGAATCCTATTTATCCACCCTTAGGGTGTGGTCAAGAGTAGGTTACATATGTCAATGATCTACAAAATCAAAACATGACAACACAAGGTGATTAGGTAGCCCAATTCTCAAGTTTTGAGATGTCAACACAACTTGGGATGGATGGTAGGCAAGCTCAATATGATTCTACCCTTATGAATCACCTGGAAGAGGAGTTATATGTATTGAATTATATGGGGAATGCAAGTGACTAGAATTATTGTGTTGCAGTAAACACCAAGTCCAAAATGAGATCTATGGATGGAGCTTAAGCAACTACTTATGAACCTACAATGTCTTTTTCATCACAATAAAATCAAAGGTTTCCTAATTATATATCACCAGTTTTAGCTTCAACTCCTTAGGTTACACCACAAGTTTCAAATGTCCCCAATAAGACCTCCAAGGGGGGCAATCCTTCAATCAATGTAGTGGACCAAATGAAGAAGCTACACATAAACATCTCATTATGGGATTCTTTATCACTACCAGGGAAAAATGATATAATCCAAAAGGAATTGTGTGGTCTAGGTGAGTGATTTATCCTAGCAAAGAATGATAATGTGTTAATAGTGAATGGGGATCCTCTCAAGGGAGGTCAAGGAAAGAAGGATGAAAAGGTCCCACCTTTTTATATTTCCTTGATTATTAGTGAGTTATTGGTCCATAATTTCATTATTGATAGTGGAGCAAGCACCTCAGTTATGCTCAAATGCATAGCTGATAAGCTAGGACTCAAATATGAGCAAATGACCAAAGGAATTATATAGTTGGATGGATCACCAACTACGACCTTGGGAGTGGTAAGAGGCTTGAATCAAACTCTCCATGCTTGACTAACCTTCTTGATACCCCATGATGTGGTAGTGGAAGATGTTCCTCCTTACTTTGCTCTCTACTTATCTAGAGATTTCACATATCAGATAGGTGGATACATGGTAGCCAATTGGTCTTACATGGTTTTTAGGACAAAGTATGGAACTAAGGTGAATATTGAGTCAGATCCCATCCAAAAACATCACCTAGAGCCATACTCACCCAAAGTAGTGAATATTAGCTACGCCATCATTGATGAAGAAGAACTTCAAGTGGACTAATCTCCATCATCTTCCCTTTTAAGATTTGCTCACCTGCTCCTAGATGAATAGGGAAATGACACTTTTGAGCATGATCCTTAAAATTTCATCAAAGAGGCAGGTCTTGGAGTTTACTTCATCAATGACAAAGATGCTTTCATGCCAAATATGATGAAGGCAAACCAAGAGGATTGTGGTTTGTGGTAGATGTTTTTTTACAAATCTAAAAGTAGGTTTGGAGCTAGTGGTGTAGCAATGTTGGTTTCACCTTCAAAGGAGAAATACTTCTTAGCTTTCAGGTTATTGTTCTCCTAAACTTGTAACATAGTGGAGTATGAATCTCTTATTGATGGTGTAAAATGGTCAAGGAAAAGAGGAATCAAAGAATTGCAAGTGTTTGGAGATAGTGAGATGATTGTGAAATAGGTGATAGGTCAAAACTTGACCAAGAACTCCCTACTCAAGTCTTACAAGCACAAGGTGTGGGACCTAATAGAGTGATTCATTGCTTTTAATATCACTTACATCCCAAGAGAGGAGAAAAAGCATGTAGATATATTAGCAGTAGTTGGTGATCAATTTGATATCCCAAACGAGGTGAGACAAGGCAAGAATCAAGACCATTAAAAGGTGATAGTGAGGCTCTCCATACCATGCAATGTCACCAATTGGTAGTGTTTTACAGTGGCTAGAAAATAACAATTTTATTATAGGAGGGAGCTAAGTTTTCTTCTAAGAATCAATCCAAGCTATAATAGTAGTATGATGAGTAAATTGTTTAGCTAAAGAGCAATAGACTTCTTAAAGGATTGAAAACACTTGAGAGCATTTCTAATGAAGATGACCAACTCAAGAAGGACAAAGAAAGCACGTCGACCAAGAAAGAGAATTATGAAAGGGTAGAGATCTATAAGGATAATTTGCTTGCACTTGGGAAGGTATGTACCAATGAAGAAAATCATGCTTTCATTATGTTATGCCAAGGGTTTGCTAATGCCTCTACTTGGGAGTATGGTGACTTGAAGTGGTTTGACACAAGCCTGGCCTAGTACACCATTGAGCTTGAAGAAGGTGCCAAACCCATCAAGAAAAGGTAAATGCCAATCAGTCCAAAGATTGCACCTCTCATGAGGAAGGAACTCACCAAATTGATTGAGTCCTAGATCATTTTCCCTATCAAAAACTCTTTTTAGCTAGCCAATTTGGTCCCTGTTAGGAAGAAGAATGAAGAGATCAGATTGTGTGTGGATTTTAGAGAAATAAATAGAGCCTCATTAAGAGATCACTATCCCCTCCCAAGTATGGAGTAGATTCTTTAGATGGTGACAGGTAGTGAAATATTCTCCCTATTAGATAGCTACTCTAGATAAAATCAAATTCTAGTGTAAGATTGTGACCAATACAAGAAAGCCTTCACCACCAAGTGGGGAAATTTTTCATATATAAAGATGCCATTCAGACTATCAAATGCTAGAAATGCCTTCTAACATGCTATAGATATGGATTTACAAGGTTTAATAAATGAAATTATGTTGGATTATCTTGATGATGTGACAGTTTTCTCTAAGGAGGTAGGTGAACATCTAAAGTACCTGAGACAAATCTTTGAGAGGTGTAGAGAGTTAGGCATCTCTCTCAACCCTAAGAAATGTGTGTTTGCTATCCATGAAGGAAAACTCTTAGGCCATGTCATTTCAAAATAAGGCTTATCCATTGATCTAAAAAGGGTGAATGCCATCTTAGCATTTTCCTTGCCTAAGCACAAGAAGGGCCTACAAAGTTTCTTTAGTAAGATAAATTTCATGAGTAGATTCATTTCTAAATTTGATGAGCTTGTTAAGCCACTAACATCCATGCTAAGGAAGGATGGGAAATTCATGTGGACAACAAGAAGAAGAGAATGCTTTAAAGGATTTAATAAAACTATTGCCCAATCTCCTACCTTGGCTAGTCCAAACTTCTCCAAGGACTTCAATAAATACACCTTTGGGAATGAAGAGGTAATCTCTACTATGCCCACTCAAGCAAATGGTGAAAATTTAGAACAACCTTTTTCTTTTTTCATCCAAGGTTTAGAAGGCTATGAGGTTAGATACATGTATGTTGAGAAGTAAGTGCTTGTAGTGATACAAAGTCTAAAGAAATTCAAAAAATGTTGTCTAATAGAAAGATTCACATCATGGTGCCACATCCTAGTGTAAAGGTCTTCTTGTTGAGCTGAGACTTGAATGAAAAAAGAGAAGGATGGATCACCAAAGTAATGGATTATGATGTAGAGATCAAGACCACCAAGATAGTAAGGGGAAGAAGGATGCATGAGCACCTTTTTATAGACTACAAAGTGTTGAAGGAGCATGTTCTGCTACCCCATGATGAAGCTGCATTAGAAATACCTATAATCATGAGGAGCTAGGCATAAGACATGGTTCATTTCTTAAAAAATTTTGAGTGTCCACAAAGTCTTGATAGGACTAGGAGGAGGTATTTTAGGCTCCAATCTCTTCCTTACATCCAAGTTGATGGAGTGTTGTTTAGAAAGGACCTTTTATGGGCACTCTTGAGATGCATCGATTTAGACCAAGTCAATAGGGTGTTGTCTGAATTACATGATGGACCAGCTAGTGGCCACTTTGTTCCCAAGGCCACAACTACATAGATTATGAGGGATAGATACTTTTGGCCTAGTTTATTTATATACACTCACTCTTGGGTGAGGAAATGTCAAAAATGCACTTTATTTGATGGGAAATAATGGCTAGTTACAATGCCTCTTCATCCTTTTTAGGTAGAATAACCATTCATGGAATGTGGGTTAGACTTCATAGGACTAATCAACCCTCCCTATAGTGCTGGCCACAAGTGGGTCTTAACTACTATAGATTATTTCACAAGATGGGTAGAAGCCATATATTTGAAAGAGGCCAATACGAACGTAGTCCTAGACTTATATGAAGGCATAGTGATGAGATTTGGGGTTCCAACCATAAAAATTTTAGACATTGCATTAGATTTATTGGGAACAAAGATAAGCAAGTGGGAATTAAATTATGGAATCTATCTCAACACTTCTTCCAACTACTATCCACAGGGAATGGGTTGGTTGAGTCCACAAATAAGAACATGATTAAGATCATTAAAAGGATAATGGAGGAAAATCAAAGGACTTGGCATGCCATGTTGAAAATAACTCTTTGGGTAGACAAGATCACTCAAAAGAGGGTGATTGGGAATTCACCATACACACTTGTGTATGAAAGGGAAGCTAGACATCTTATTTCACTTGAGGTACTAGCCTTGGATCTTACACATTAGCTATAATTAATGGAGAGTGATAGCCTAAGAGTCAGGTATTATAAGTTAATGGAGCTTCAAGAGGTAAGAGGCCAAGCCATGGATGCAATTTCTAGTTGCCAACTACAAAGAAAGAAATTTTTTGACAAGAGGTCTTCACCAAGGAGATTGTTAGAAGGCGACATTGTCTTGAAATGGGATGAGGACTAAACCAAACCTAAAAGGCATACAATGCATATGTCATCATCTAATGGAAGAAACATATTTCTTTCTAACTCTCCAAGTTGGATGGTGAAGAGCTACATACCCCAGTCAATGGGATATATCTTAAACATTGTCACTAGCTTTATTTTTCCATGTACATAGTTTCCCTATCTTTCCTTATTTTACCTAAGTGATTTCATGCATATGTTTAGTATTTTTTAGCCTTTGTGTGTGTTTTATTTACCATTTGGGGTAAATATTTTTTGGTTCTTAGGTTTTTTCAAGGTTGTTTCTAGCTTTATAGATTGCATCCTGACTCCTTGCCCAATGGAATTTTAGGGCACCAATATTCTTAAGCATAGTAGGCATGCTTCCCCTATGAATCAATAAATATGTTGATCAATTTTTAGTCGTGTAGGCTAGAATTGGGCCCACATCTCCCTTTTATTTCAAGAGTCTATTGATCTAGGTTTTGGCTAGTTCATACCTCAACTAACTTGTGCAAACTTTCTCTGACAAGTCATTTTCCATGAAAACACCAAGTGTTTTCCTCTTTTGCTTGCCAAATGCTTTAGGTCTGGCAAGCAAGAGTCGACTTGAAACTCATTTTGATCTTGGATGATTAGGGGCCAAGAAGCCCTTTCAAGGGGTAGGAAAAGAGCAAAATATACCTTTGTTAAATTCCAAAGGGTAACTTTGGGATCAAGGTGTCCTTACAGAGGGTAGATGATTGAAGGAAAGGGGCAAGGCAAAAATCCCAAAAATGACTTGCCCTTCAAAAAAATAGATTGGCCAAAGGAGAATTCATTCAGACTTTTTATCTAAAGGAAATCAAAGGATGAAAACTCAAGGAAAAATTATTTCAAACAAAATGTTCTAAGGAATTCCTTCAGACATTTTGTCAGAGGAAATTTGATAGTTAAAGAAAGTCTAAAAAATTATAGAAGACAAAAGTCCAAAGGGTAGGTACCCTTATAGAGGGCACTTGGCTCTAAAAGGATAACCTTTTAAATTTTTTTCAAGGGTTACTTTCCCTTTGAGAAAGGTTCATTTGTCAAAAAGCTGAAGGAATTATCCTAAAGGGTGACAGGCCCGTGAATGTCAAATTCAAGGTGATAAGCTAGCCATTGAGATTCAAAAGGGTGATAAGCTCGTGAACATAAAATTCAAGTTGGTGAGCTAGCTGCTAGGAAAAAATAAAATAATAATTATTTTGGACTAAATGTCTGAAAGAATTCCTTTGGAATGTTTGTTTGAAAGAATGAAGGAGAGAAAGCCCATCAAAGAAAGGTCTAAAAGTGCAAACTCAAATAGGAAATAATTCTTTCAAATAAGTTTTTTTAAGGAATTCCTTCAAAAATTTTGTCTGAATAAATTTAAAGGCTCAAGAGCCTGAGGAATGACTTAGTGACCTAGCAAGGAAAGGAGCTCGAGAGGAAATTCATAAAAAATGAGAGCCTGAATTGCCAAGAGAAGGGAAAAAATATCAAGGTAGGAAAAATAAAAGTGAGTAACCCAGGACATCACCATGCACATGTAAGATAAAATCTCAAAATTCTCTAAGTGGTGTAGCATGTCAAAGCATAGACCTAGGGGTGAACCAAACCATAGTAAGTGGTACAAGAATCATTAGAAGAAGTAAATACACTTAGCTGAAAAAGTCTCCATTAAAAACCAATAAAGAGGTTGGTTGTGAGTATTTAAGAGGAGCAACCTGTGTTTTCCTAATTTTTCATTAATGAATATCTATTTTTCCTCAATATTGACGAGAGCATGGCCCATTCAACATAACTTTGGGATGGCATTATTAGTTTCTAGGTGAAGTAACCCATGTTGTTGCAGGCCTAGATAACAAGGGCAATGACTTAAGCACCTACAACATGGCTTTCACATACACATTTAATAAGATATGATAGTATCATGGGATTGTGGTCACCATAGGAGTGATTAATGTAGCATGGGTTTATTTTCCTAGGCCTCTATATAATTGTAACTTCTCATTTAAAGAATAATCTCTCAGCATTGTATGGTGAATCCCTGAAGAAATTTACCTTGAATCAAAAGAATAATTTTTACCTCCACTTGAGATTGAAATTTTTTATATGTATATGGTATCATCTTATGTTCAGTCATTTTATTTGATGCTTTCATAGGTTTATACCAACATGTCTAGTGTATTGTGAATCATTTCTGCAGGGAAACAAGAAGTGTCAACCTCGTAGCATAGGTGTATTGAAATCTATAAGTTTCCCCATTCCATGTATATTATATTTTGTATCTAACATGAATAATTCATTTCCTATGAAGCACTTATGACAATGAGCAATGTTCCCAACCATGCACATTTTATTACAATTATGATAATGAAAATACCAATGATAAAAACTTAAGTGTAAGTGAAAATTTCAACAATAATATCATTTTTTCATATGGTTATGAATGTAATTATACACCTATTAAATATGAACATGAGAATCATAGTTCTCATATTTATATTACATCAAATGATAAAATTTATTAAGGCATAGAATAAAAATGATAAAATAGACATGAAATAAGTTATAATTAATGATATTGAAGAATAAAAATTTATCATACATATCAAATTATCAATATTAACCAATAAATGAATGGATTTACCCTATTTATCATGATTATCATATTACAAAGAATGAATGCTAATCTTCTTTTGAAAATATTGAAAATGTTATTTAAATTGAATATTATATCACTTTTATAGATCATGTAAATGTCAATAGTGAAAATAGTTCATTATATGTATATATCAAAGATATAAATTAAATTACTACTTATTTCCCTATATTTTTTTTATAAAGATAAAAATTCTAGTATTAATCAAAATAGTGTACATACATGTTCTTCTACTCTTATCCACAATTAAGATAAACAAAAAAAAATCTTTGAAAAAGGTTTCTTAATTAATTATTTTCCAAACCCAAGTAATACAAAATCACCTCAACCTCGAAATGATAGTTAAGCTAATGTTACATTCCCAAATGGTAATGATGTATATAAACTCAAAACTCATATTTCATCTTCTATTCCATTCACTTTCAAATTCAAAAATGAAATTAAAACTTGCATTTTTCCTCCATATAATGATGTTTCAAACAAAATAAAAAATGTTCCTCTTTCTCCCTCTTCTACATTTAAATATAAAAATCATGTTACATTTTTAGATCAAAATAAAGAAACTACATCTCATATTCTTTTTTCATATTATGAATTGTAAGTAATGTATCACATTACAATCATAGTGGAATTAACCTTCATCACATCTAAAATTCTAAAGTAACTTCTTTAGCATTGAATGATCTTTTACCTAATGTTTCAAAATCATATGATGATCATATCTTAGAGTGAAAACATGGAGGTAAAGAACCTATTATTTTTATGTATTATATAGATGGTAGGTTACAACATTTAAGCGAATCTTCAACCTCTTTACCAACCTCTCCTAGTTATATTATATTTATGATTACTAATAGAGGATATCTTTAACAATAAACTAATATTAATAAGTTATAATTATCATCACATGAGGCTACCTTTAATTATAATATATTATAGGATGAATCCATTTCAAGAGGTGTTTTTTATAATCCTTAATATTCCAAACTTATCATGCCTATCTTATCTTCCTTTTATGGTTGTGGATATCCTACTAGTCATTTGAAACAATCTATACACTCATTTAAAAATTGGGATAAATATGAAGCTTGTTATTAAATCCCTTCAATATACGTTTAGATTGAGAAGCTGTTAATTGCTTATATAGTCTCCCAATTGGGTCCTTACAAATAATTAAAAGGATTAAGGATATATTTGTATCCAATTTCCATCAAAATATATTTCCCAAGATACCATTGGACAACTTGCAATCTTTAAATAAAAATGAGGATGAATATATTAAATACTATGATTTTAGATTTGTGAACATATTATATTCCTTGAATTACACCCCCTCATATTTAGAAATAGAATTCATATTTATTAGTGGTATTATTTCTACAGTTATAAAAAGAACATTACACAAGACCTTTACTTATTTCGATGCCTTATATTGGGATGTGAATAAGTATGCATGTGTGTTAACAAATACAAATCTAGAATCGCATACTTCTTCACCTATAGATAACCATGATACAAATCGTTATAAAAAAATAAAATAACTCATTAAATATATGAACAAATAACCTCTTTAAAATCTTATATACATACCAAATAACATACATTAAACGTTTTGAATGGAGATAATAAGTTTAAATACATAAAACTTCCTAAAATTTGAACCTATAAGTCTAATAAGCACAAACAAGTTTAGTTTTATTGGCTTATAGGTCAGCCACATGACATATTACATAAATTGTTGCACTAAAGTTTTTTTACTCTTCCTCAAAAATATTATCATCCACCACATAAATTTGATAAGGTAAAAGGGAAACCCTTTGGTAATTATCATGGTATTTATAGACATCATGATAAGGGTTGTTTTTCACTAAGAAAAAAGATATCACAACTTACAGATCAAGGGATTATCGCATTTCAATAATAAATATCAAGGTCTATTTATCTTCTTAAATAATTCATTCAATGAGGGTTGATACATGACATCCTAATCCTTTTCATGAACATATGATCCATGAATATTCAAAAAAATCAGCCACTAGAATAATTCTTTCTCCTAGTGTACCTTTACAATGACATATCTCTCCCAAACAGATCCTAACAAGAATATATTTATTGATCAAGATATCACTAGAGGGGAATAATTGATACAAATAAAATAGATCCTAAACTCATATTTACATAATAAATTTGTGTACCAAAATTTATATATATATATATATATATATATATATATATATATATATATATATATATATATATATATATATCACTATTTCCTCTCCCAAAAACATCCTACCAAAACAAAATGGATTGATCAAGATATCACTAGAGGGACATGTGGGGGAATAATTGATACAAATAAAATAGATCCTACACTAATATTTACATAATATTGAATAGATACAATTAATACTCCTAGAGATACATCAATTACAATTTTAAAACTAAAATAAGAAACCATACTAAAACATGATCATTAAACTAAAATCCTTTCACTTCTGACTTTATTCCATTGCATATGATTATCTCCTAAATTTTCACAAAATAAAACTAATTAAACAACTACCAATAATTTATTAAATAATCAAAGATCATATTTCAAACATATTAAATTAAATGAAAGTCTATTATCTGAAGCAATAAGCATAAATTCCATGTAGTACCTTCCAGAGTGCATGGGTGTATTAAATACGTTCATACCAATATGATATTCATAATTTATATAATTCATTATGAACATCCACATGAGAAAGATATGTTTTTTGAAAGATTACTAGTTATCAAACATCCTAATGTTAATAATTCATCAAAGGATAATAAATAGGAATTCCCTTGTCCTAGATGGCTTATACTTGAGGGACATTTTCAATAGAAAAAAAAATGGATCCCACATAATCCATTTCTACTCCTAAATAACAAACATAGCTAAATAGATAAATTAAACATGTTATAATTACTACTACTATAAAGAAACCAAACATCACTCAATAATGGGTTCCATGTACCAATGATATTTATATTATTGATTCGTGATGACATACTCCTATGAGGCATACATAATGAATTAAATTATCTCTAGATCTAAATATGACACTTATACATGCTCATTGGAAGTATCACCAATATGAATCACCATATTTTGAATATAGATCACCTTATAAACATCCTTTAGATGGGATTATTGTATATCTCTTGATTTATAAATAAAAACATAATTAAATATTCCAAAAATCAAAAAAAAGAAAAAAAAGAAAAAAAAAAAGAAAAACCATAAAACCATAAAAATAATCAAATGCTTCAAAATGCAAAAAAAAACTCAACATTCCCATGTTTATTATCTCCTTGGCATATATGTTATTTTCTTCATTTTAGTAGATAAAATATAATGTGAAACACACACATGTTTTGCCCATATTTCAGTGTGATACAAGCATACCAAAACCACATGATATATACACATAAAGATGTTGGATCCGTCCCTTAACTATGTGATTTAATATGTTTGGGTCATTTGACTCATTGATCATAATTGATATAGGTTACATATCATTTATGATCAATTATAAAGTATCATCTTTGATTTTATATACTAATTATTACTTATGTCTATATCCATGATCATATATTTTAGAGTGTACTTGATATGTTATGTTACATTAATTTTATTATTAACACACATGAATTTATTAGCATGATATAATTATATTAGTTATGTATACTTCATTTATTCACATAGTCACTTCATTGAGTGTATTTTTTTCTTGATATTGTCTTTCTTGAAAATAATTTGAATGTGTTTGTTTCCTATTAGCACTTGTTCTATTGTATGGTGTTTATGTTGGGGATTAGTATTTACATTAGGTAGATTATTTTGTAAACATTATTGTTATGTAACAATAATGTATATATGGTTATGTTATATCCTTAGCATAATATATTACAAATATAGTTTGTAATATATTATTATTTGTACAAGTCTAACAACCACACAATTCTAGGATAGAATTATAGGTTGTTGACCCCCTATTAATAGATAATGGTTTTCCTATATATTTGTATCTATACCTATCGGTATGAATTTAGTGAGAATATAATAATACATTATTAGATTTAAATTATGCTCTATGTTTTTTCACTATATTGCATTACATTATATGAGATAAATATGGGTTAAAAGCTTCTCCAAATCTTATATGTGGTATAAGAGTAGGAAAATGGATTATTTTGAAGTCTGGAATGTTAACCTATGAAGGTGTAATTCTGTAATTCCCTTCTTGATCTAGAAACTTTGAATAGCATATGTACAATTTTTTTTTTTTAAAGGTCAATTTTCTCATAATGTTTTTTAGTGCAACATATTTGAAAGAAAGGTTTAAGATTTAAAAATAAATCATAAAGGGGTCAGATATTCATATAATAAATTGCATAAAATAGTTTATAGACCCTGCATTTCTTCATTTGATTTATTTATGTTTCAATCAATGAGGTTCCTTACATAGTATCTTTATGACAATATGTAACATTGCATCATCTTAATAATGTTATAGTTAGGACGTAATGGTTAGGATCCACAACCATAATTAGAAAAAGGTGGGCCTTAGTGTCTTCTCTTGTATATGCCCTTCTGAAAAATTCTCAATACATGCACCTAGTCTTTTAAGACTCTATGTATTAAATCTTCATGTTAAAAAAGTGAACACTAAAATTATTTTATAAAAATATGTTCCAACATCTTGTTTACTCTAAATAGATCAAAATCAATTTTTATGACATCTCTTTGACATATCTTGATGTCTTTGCACGTATATCATCATGTTTTTACTCCTAGATAGTTTTTATTTAAATCAAATATTCTAGAAATCCTTTCCTTGACCTGTATACGAAGTCATCTTAAAATTTTTTCAAGTTTATTTGGTCACCAGTAATCTTACGTACTTATACAAACTTGTGTGTTTGTTTTTATGAGTCGAGTAAGATTAATAAGGATGTTCATTATTAAAATATAATAAAAAATATGTTACCTTGTTAAGTCAAAATTATACATAGGCTATTTTATGTGTGAGGATTATGCTCAATTGAAATACTCATTTTATTCTATGGTCATTATTTCATAGTATAGATGTCTAGTCTTTTGTTATTATAAGTTATATGTGTCTTTTAATTAGTCTAGGTTTTAAAAGTGTTAATAGATAATGACAAAATTTTAGTAATATCCTTTTTCTTTCTTAAAAATTAATAGAGTAAATTATTATATGATTTAATTCAATAATGGAGTCACCGATGTCAAAAAATATTATTATAATAGATGCATTTTCAATGGAAACCAACATCCAACTAGTTTCAAATTGTATTCAAGAATTTATAAAAATAAACACAATGTGGAATCTATTGAGCTTCCATTTCCAATCAATTGAGTAAGTATAAACATGAAGGAGGTCATAAGTAATGAAGGAACGAGAATTTTAAAACCTATCACTAGTCAATAATGATGGGACCCATATGACTTGGTTGCATTTTATGTCAGTTGTGTGTTTGATTTCAATTATGCATAAATAAGAACAGAGGCAATATTCTTGTTCAAAACTATTAAGTGAGAATTATTTATTTATATTTTCCCCTAAATTAAGATTGTCATGATAGCTAATATAGTACTTTAGCATTATGATATTTACGGTTATTGGTTAACCATTTATAAAGACATCATGTTGTGGTTGTTGGTTAGTCACTTGTAGAACCATCATGTTTTGGTTATTGGCAAACCAATTATAAAACCATTCCAAATGTTATTGTATTTATATAAATAGAAAACCATCTAGATTATGAGCTTAGAGAGGCGGCACATTGTAGTATAAGATAATGTTTTTCCCATGTAAAAACTAAGGGGGGAATATTAGGGATTGGTATTTAAATTGAGTAAATAATTTATTATATATTATTATTATGTAATAATAATTTATATTTTTCTATAAAATTACATTACATTTTAATAGAAAATATTAATGTGTTTGTTCCACATTAATCCTTTCTCATGATGAAGGATCACAGAAGAGGATCTAAAATGTTGAGCATAGAAAAATTATACAATTTTTCCATAAAAAGGTAATGTAATTTATATTTAGTTATTTTTTATGGTTATTATAATATATTAAAAATATATTATGTAATATATTATTATTTATATAGGTCTAACAACCACATGATTCTAAGAGAGAATTATGGGTTGTTCACTCCCTATTCATAAGTAATGGTTTTCCTATAAATTTTTATATATACCTACAGGTTTTCATGTAGTGAGAAAATAATAATATATTATTAGATTTAAATTACTATCTATGTTGTTAAACTCTATTGGATTGCATTGTATGAGATAAATTTGTGTTAAAATCTCATTTGAATCTTATAGTTCAGACATTTCAAAATGCCATTCTATGTTGATTGGACATTTGAATATGTCATTGCCTTTATATTATTATAGATTTAAAAGTTACCCTTATATGAGGTCTCATTAACCCATTCCTTTTACATTTCATTGAGTGATTTTTTTTTGATTGATTATTTATTGAGATTTTAGTAATACTCGCTAGACATTACCATGATCTATATTAGGCGTCTTAAGGGTTGATGTGATCATAGATTGTGAGCTTCATTGAGATATATACTTAAAAAATTTACTACTATATGATACATGATTAATAAATAGATTATGAAGTTAAATTATCTTTTTGAGGTAGGGTACCTACCATACTATATTTACCTTATGTAAAGTGGGGAGTGGGAGAAAACATATTGGTGAGGGAATGTTATAAAGACAACAACCCCCCATTTACATAGTTTCAAAAATTTAGTTGCCTATAATAAATACATGACATCTAAACTTAATCAATTTTTAATATCTCCATATCTCATTGGGGGCATGTCACAAAGACGTGGCTTTCACATTTTCACAATCTCCAATATATTTGCATGATTTAAATATGCACCTGTGTTAGAATCATATACAATGCATTGAATTTACATAGATTTAAAATAAAAAAATTCATATTTATGTGAAATACATTAGTTTGAGATAAAATATATGTTTTTATTCCATGTTAATTCAAAAAAAAATTCAAATTTATCAATTATATATTCATATTACTATTACTAGGAAGCATCAAGTACACTATGAAGTATTTTATTAAGCCTTTTTTGTCTATAAAAGTTGTTTCTATTTATAGGTTAAATTGATTAAATCATATAACCTCATTAAATTTATAAGTTATATTTATTAAATAATACAACCTCACCATATTTATAGGATTCATTGATTAAATCACTTACCCTCCCCAAATTATGTATATTCATACTTGAGTTATGTGATTGAGATTTATTGATCTTGATGGTCATGTCACAACTCATTATTAAATTAGATTATGTGAATAATACCATTTAGTATACCTATTAAAATATCCAAGGTGATTCTAAATCTTTCTCAATTTAAACTCTTCATAAGCAAGCATATTTAACAATAAAATTATAAAGGGGTGACATGTTTGCACTGACTCAAATGTGACTCCTTCCTTACTCTTGTTCTTTTGAAGGATTATTTTTTTTAAATTTCATATTATATGAACTATATTCTATTATAGCATGTTATTTTTCATAATTCATATACCAAAAAAAATCAAAGTCAGCTCAAGCAAAGGCAAGGTGTGTTGTACACACCTATGTGCACATACATTTCATTAAACCTAGTAAGTTTATTCCTATGCAATATTAGATTAAATATGGTTAAATGAAAATTAAAAAATATAATATTTTTAGCATATCAATATTTTACACTTGAAAAATACCAAGTTGGACTCTAACCTTCATTTTTTGACATTCAAGCTACTAAATGGCTTACATTCACCATCTTATTATGCCAATACACTTTTATTATAATGTGATACATACCATTTTGATGAACCATAAAACCCGTATAGTAAAAAAATCTCAAAAAATTATATACCTCCATCACTTTTAGATGCAAATCCATATATGCTTTATATCCTTCAAGACACTACCAACCACATAAGGACATTAGCATTAATGATATTATCCATATCCTTATCTATTATCCACTCACCTAAAGTCATAAAAATTTCAAATAATTTAAAACATATGGGTTAAACTATTTATCTTATTGAACCCTACCATAATACATTTAAAACATGTGTGGTATAAATACAAGTCAAAGCCTTCTAATTGTTCATCTAGTAAATACAAAGAAATTACTGACTAGGGCTCGTTCAATGATTCACAAAACTGATTTATACTACCCTATTCATACTTATTCATTTATCAGTCATAAAAGTAGTCATAAAAATGATCTCAAACATCCAAATAGAATCCCATGAGTGGTATTTGTCAAGTTACAATAAAGATCATTACATGCATCTACATATAACATATTACACCATTTTTCATACACATTTACACACATAGGGAAGAAATTCATAAGATTAAGGCCCTCCTTGGAGTATTGGCTATATAAGAACTACCCATTAACAAAGGAGTCTTTGAGATTGGTTCGATAACGTGAACCCACAATGGCATTTTTGTCAAGGTATAAATACCTTAAGGGAAGAGATAATATTTTTATCCATACATATTCATTGACAACATGTGCATAAGATAAAAATACATAATAATAAAGGTAAAACAAATCCATAAAATTGAAATTGATATAATAAAAAAAGAGTCTATATTATGGGTAAGATATAAATGCGCAGAAGGACCCTAATGTAGACTATAGTGTATTAGGAATAAAATACTAAATGTCTTAAATGCATGGATAAATAGAGTTGAGTTAAAAAGCTAAGACAAAGATGGACAAAAATGATAGTTTAAGAAAAACTAGAAAACAACACATGCTTCACTTAGCATTCTATTTTATAATCATTGTTATATTTATTGCACAATCCTGAATGAATTTATTATCAAACACTAAATTCTATTGCCCAGATTTTAATATTGAATTATTCCATTAAAATTTTTAAATTTTATATGGTATTTATGTAAAGACCCATTTTGAATAAAGTATATCTTTTAAATATAATACTTTCTAAACTATTATATGATACTTCCCTTAGTGATTAATTGATCTTTAAGTTATTCGTAAGAACACACCCTATGTAATTTAGAGTGAATATACGTACATGGATCATCTATCAGATATGTGTAAGGTGGATGGGTTTGAGGAAGGGTATTTGGTTACATTATTTTTTCCCTATAGGATGGGCTACCTTATCCATTGAAGTAGGGTCAACATTGACCTTGTTAGAGGGAAAGTAGTTATCAAATAATATGGGGCTAAGAGGAGGCCATAAAGAATATTTAATATATGATTTATATTTTTCTCATGTCTTATTTAATTTTATATAATTTTAAATTAATGAATATTTTTGTATAAAAATGGATAGTTACTGCATCATAGTTATAAATAAATCCATACCATTGATGACAAACAAAGTAAGAGAAATTGAAAGGTTATAAAAAAATCATGGAAATGATAAAAGATATAGAGAACCAAGGCTAGGGTAATAATAATAAAAATAATTACCTATAATATCCCCAAAATAAAATTTATAAAATAAATTCAATAATCTAAAATAATATAAGGTTTAAAACAATATATAAACCTATGATTTTACAAGAAGAGTCAAAGGTTAGGTTCAAAAAATATTTAACACTTTTTGAAGTTTTTTAGGAGATAATAACATAATTAAATAAGGAAAACACTATTTTAAAATCATGACAATCAAATAATTTAGAATCATAATACATTATGATAGAGTGATAAATTATGCAATATGTTAAATATATCAAATGTGATACCAAATAGTAATATATTGACTTAAACATGAATAAGTAATAAAAATTAGATTAATGAATGATGCACAAGTAGATATATAAAGTGTATGTGTATAAATGATTATGATGATGCTCAACTATGATTTTATAGGTTTTGAAAATCAAATATTTATTATCTTAGACATTATGAAAAAAAGGGAACCTAGCATCAAAGCCCTTATCTAAAAATAGACGATATTATCTTATATATAATATAAGTCATTTTTTATAAATTCCACATGCACCTATTAGGGTGCACTCTTGTCTTTCCAATTTTCTATTAATATCATGCAAATAGATTTTGGTACTAGTTTACACCTTAAAACCATCGGTCATCTAGTTAGGGCTTGTCACCTTAAAAACAAAGGTTATTGGGATCAAATGAATTCAATTTTACCTCAAAAACCACTTTATTATTTAATTAATCCTACATGGATAATAATCCAAAGAGGGCCTCAATTCGATGTAGTTATCCCCCTTATGTGGGATTTTATTCAAATAATTTGTATGTCTGATATATGCAATCGCATGTAGTGATCTAGATCATAAATTTATAAACAATGCTCATATAGTTCTCTTGGAAAGATTTAAACCTATAACTAAAAGTTACTATAACTAATTTTTAAATAGGGAAGAATAGCGAATCTTTAAAAGATTTAGAGGTTTTATTTCTTGGTATAAGAAATATGTGTGATTCATTTGTATTAGATTTTACTTGTATTTATATCCACTATGTTTTAAATTATCTAATGGGAGGGTTGAAATAATACTATATACTAACCAGAATATGTCAAACTATTTGATAATTTAAACATTTTATGGTTTAGACAGTAGTATAAAATCAAGAATAATATACTCGATTCTAGTATCCTTTTATGGATGCTAGTGTCTGGGATACTAGGAATTTTTTGAATATTTATAACTACTAGAGTCAAATATTAATAAGGTTTTATAATAAATATGGGTTACATATTATCTAGGTAATTATAATATCAAATTCAAAATATAGTATAAGTGTTTAGACATAGTGAGATGGAGGACATTGAAACAATCCCAATTTTTTTTTTTTGAGAATTGATAATAGAGTACACAATAGAACTACATGTAGATCCCAGTACATGTAGTACCATGCATGATGTAGTTATCATGGTTCCATACCAGGTGATTAGACACCCCATAAATGGATTTAGTCAATTAGATACATATACAAGGATGGCTATCTCTAGAGGATTCCATAGAGAAAGGGGTTACCTAAAGGATGATACACCATTGAAGGGTGTTAGTGTGTGGGTCCACACTAATAACATTCAAAACCTTAAAAGGCACTTAATTTATCCACTAGACCACCTAGTGATCCTCAACCCAATATAAGTATAAAATAATCTTATATGGTTACGACTTGGCAACCCAAGAGGCTAAGTGATTTATTCATGTCTCCAGTATCCATAAATAAGGTTAATGACTACTTTAGTTAAATAGACAAGGTTAAGACCAAAAGATTAATATTTAGCATAGTAGATAATTATCTTGCTACCCATTATTATTCAAATAATTATGATAATAAAGGAGTAACACAATGAGCCTAATGTGTCAAAGAGGAAGAACTCATGGTACCATCATGCCAAGCTTTGGCTTAGGGAAGCCTTAAAATATTTATCATGTCATTATATAACCACATGACTTTTGTCATCACAAACATTTAACATTCACTAGGAAATAATGCACATGCTAAAATGAACACAATGTCCTTAACCATCCTATTATATAAAGAAGGACTCATCCATTTGGGATTATTAACCGATATAAGATAATTACTAGTTTTTATATTAAACCATCATAAATAGTGCTATTAATTCAAGATTATATTAATAAATCCTTTACCATAGGGTTTTCACACTAATTATTCATTTAAATCCCTTTAGTAAGAATAAGTGAATGATTTACCCAATAAGAATAATGACTTACTAGAATGACAAATTCAACCACTAGGCCAACTAGATTATCATGAAACTAGTCAAGTTATGGGTTATATTTATAAATATCCAACTACCACCTCACATATTGATTACACATGGCCAACCATGTGTTCCAATGAGTAATGTGCCAAAATTAGAAACATGTTGACTTTTGAATATTCATCCCACAAGTCATGATAAAAACCACTAAATCATGGATGAATTCATACATTCTCAAATTAACAAGATTGATTTATTAATTTTCTAATTTAATAAATATTTCATGCTTGAACTAAAAAGATAAAATGTGATTAGATTATAATCATATATTAATAGGGTGTAGTAGCATGAAACAATTACATCCACATACCTAATTCATAAATCAATATGGAAATATGAACAACTAAAACATAATCTTCATTAAAATTTTCCAAAAAGGACATATCATAGTGCATTTATAATAAATATTTCCATCACTTTATAGAATGGCATGGCCTAGTTAACAACATATATATATATATATATATATATATATATATATATCTCAAATTAACTTAAACACTTTTCTTAAGCAATAAGTGTATGCAAATCAAGTCTGTAATATAAAAAAGAATAACTTTAAGCATCTCATTGCTTTTACCAAAAAAAATAGAACAATATGATTTTAATATTCTAAAACTAACATATTATCACCCATGTGTGTGTGTGTGTGTGTGTGTGTGTGTCTATATATATATATATATATATATATATATAGCCATGGATTATACATATAACACTTTCTTCAATCTAACCAGGACACCCTTTCTTAAAAACAAGGGGACTTTTAATAAACATAAATATAAGCATGCTCATAGATGGGATCACTCTAATATGGAGCTATAATATAACATAATTAATCATTAATATAAGGATGCCATTTATAAGTACAAAATGAAATACTACAGAATATAATTTTTTTTAATATATAAAAGACTAAACCATCAAGTCTTAATATCACAAAAAAAAGGTTGATACAATAGATCGAACAACCCTCAAATGTTGATATTTTTAAAATATATATAGAATCCTAAGGCCATATGCACAAGTAAACTGTTGTGCTAACATATAAGTATAATTGTTTGAACAAGGTAATCACTAAACTTTATGTCAATTGAAATAATTATTGTGTTATAATAAAATCAACCAAAAGTTTTGTCATCCTAAAACCTATCATGGTTAACAATGGAAAATAGAATGCTTGAGCAAGTGATAAATGTAATCAGGTAATTGAATTCAAAAAAGTAGAGTCAACTTGTTTAAAAATACCTATGCTAAAAAGGGTGAAAATAATTATGTCAGTATAAAACTAGTAATGTGACTTCCTTCTTAGTGAACATTCTAAAAATTAAATTCCATTTTAATAAATTAAGATCAGCAAGAGAAAAATAATAATATGATCTTAATTCCACATAAAATAATTTTAGGCAAGCTATAAAACTTTATTACGATCGTAACTATCATTTTTACAAAATAGTAATCATCAAAGAACTATTATATGAAATTTTGAAACACACATGGCAATGTATACATAATTAGTTTCAATGAAATGAGATTCACAATACACATAACAAGCATTATAATGATC
>JARHVA010011551.1:0-46419 GCA_037957365.1 Torreya grandis | reverse complement strand
GATTTCATCCTCATGTATGGTATTGGTTTCCTAGATCCTCATTTGTCAAATTGTCCTCTACATCTCATTAGTTGTGTAGCAACCAATATTTAATCTCTCAACTTCTCTATCTATATTTGGACACTTCGTGCATAGAGATACAATCAGAGATCTCTTAGGATTACTTACCTTGGAAGATTTTACTTAATTCCATCATTTTTACCTTCAATTCTACCCTCTACATATATCCATGTCATATTTATCATTTAATGTTCTTCCTTATCATGTATTCCTTATGCTTAATTTGAATGTGCATGCTATAATTTTTGTGGTGTTACCACTCAAATTTTACATTGAATTATGCCACCTTCCTAATTATTTCTAGGTGATAAACTAATTTACACTGAATTATATGATTTTAGCTAGATACTTAGTTGATCCTCAACTTTTTATGGCTTTGATAGCCAGATAATATTTTAATTTATAAGCTCATACCTATTTAGGTCATCACTACCGCACATCCTCTTTGTTATGCTATTGGTTCTATTGATGTGGAAACCTACTTCATAACTTGGTAGTTAATTGACATCTAATGAATTTATTTCTATATTTTTCTTCTTATCATTAATATCTATGTGGACTCTCTTAATTTTCTTGGAAACTTGAGTTTTTATCCTCATATTTTCCATGTGTGCTTCTCTAAAATTTTGAGATTTTGGAAAATGGTCTTACCTTCTAATCTTGGGCTTTCAAGGGACTGTTGTGTTGTATATTTTGATTGTACTAGAGACTTTTTGTGACTAATTACCTTACTCATCTTGTTTATATTAATGTGAATCAATATTTCACCATGTGGTGTCATCCCACTAACCCACTTAGTCATGGGCTTTAACATTATACAAACATTTTAGGGATGTTAAGTCATCAACATCACAACATGTGGAAGCATCCTCCTAACTTGATGCTTTGAGGGGTTTTTAATGTCTATGTATAGTTATGAGGATCCAATTCACTAAGATCATGACATGTAGAATCATCCCACTAACCTAATTTATTAATCACTTTAATGACATCATTTACCCTAGGCAAACTTTGAATAAAATTGATTAAGTACAAAATACTTTAAAACATGATAGGGACCATCAAAAGAGTGATGCACACCACTATGAGGCTTATAATACAACCCTAACACACTAAAAACCCAAGAACATAATAAGACATTGCACATGGACCATCAATTTTAACATAGTGCCCTTCAGAAACAATCATTAAAAAAGCCCAAAATAAACTAAGTCATTTTTTGCTTCTTTTTGTTTGACTCTTGTAAGCTCTAAGAGAACTCTATGTTTTTTATGAAGTTCAATAAGAAAGTTTGGATATTTAATTCTTGATAAGTAAAAGAATTATCCATTTTCATTAATTCTTGCTAAACTTTGGAAATATTGCAAGCTTGCACCTACACCTAAATCTTGAGGTGTGGAAAGAATGTTGTTCATATATGATGACTAAAATAGCTAATAATATAATAAAATTCACATATTTAAATTAAATAACAAGAGGCACATATCATGGCTTGATTAAATAATGGAGGACCAATTAGTCTTCAATAATGCTCCTTGTTTACTACCAAGCATTTTGATTATCCATAAGAAGGAAGGCTTAGTTCCCCACCTTTTTTTATCATCAATTTGTTGCTATAGATACCCATGATCTCAAGACTCATAGCTCTGATCATGTTTATATCACTTTTTAAATTCAAGGGTGCATATATAAACAAGGGTATTTGATATAAGGGAATGACTATGATAAGACCTACAATCATATTCCTAGTTCTTACCCAAAAAGGCTCTTAGTCCCAAATAAAATCAAACAATCATTCAAATGATCATTTAAGTGAAGCTAAGCATTTAAAAAAATAATATAGCATGCAATATTTCATATCATAACAAAGCCTACTTTTTTTTGGAGTAGTAAGAATATAACTCACTATATTGATTCCATACAATATTCATGGGAGGGTTAAGTATTCTAATATTGTGTCTCAACATGAGAGTGATTAAAAAATTCCACCATGACATTCATAATAATGTCATGCACTCTATGACCATGCCCATCATGGAAGGGCTTGAAATTATTCCACCATGAATATGCTTCTCACAAATAACCACTATATTATGTCACAATAACATTAATACACTTTAATAAAAAATATGAAACATCTATGTCAAGTGAGGAGGGACACAACCTATCTAAGTCCATCAATATGAAAATAACTACATGATAGCCAATGGACAATTATAGTAAGATAATAATATAGGTATAATAAACCATGTGGTCTTATTCTCCTTTAAACAAGAGACTAAATGAATAACTAGAACCATTTCATTCAAATTACAAAGGAACAATATCTCCAAGCCCCTTAAATGGGAAATAATTACATGGAGGCCAATGTTCAACCATATGAAACAATAAAATAGGTATAATAAACCAAGTGTTATTATTCCCGTGAAAATAAGAATAATAAACAAACAATATAATCATTTCATTCTAAATGGATAAAAAAATCATAAGTTATTAGGAAACCCACCTATCAAACTTTAGACCACCTAAGCACTATCTTCCAGTTATCTCGACTTGTATATCCTAAAAAATTGTTCTTATCTACTAATTTTCCTTCTCATATGATAATTCTAAATTTATTTTCAATTTCTTAAAAAATCTTAGACTAAGGGAGTTCTACTCCTACATATAGATGTATGAGAACCAATCAACCCCCCAGCTACCTGCTAACCCATGCCTCCTTAAGGAACATTCTTTTCCATGTGTAATTAAGGAATATGATGGTTTCACATGTTATTTTGGTTGATTCCAAGCCTCCCTTACCTTTTTATAACTTTATATTAGTACAAAGGTAATCAAATTAAGATTTTCTAGTTAACCACTAGACATTGTAGAGTTTAGCTACATGGTCTTCAAGTTAGGTGATAATAAGTTTCACCAATCTAGTTTTAAAGGCTATTTTCCTAACCATATGATGTGTCTACAAGGTGGAAGATAAGGAAACCTAATATTTATCATGGGTTTTAGGAATGTTAAAAATTAATTATTGATATAACCAAGCTTGATGTAGTCTCTTTCCTTCATTAGCCCTTTTTTTATTCATGCACACTCGATGCACACATCAAATTCCTCTAACCCAATATACAAAGTTACATATTTAATCAAAAAAATAAATTTAAATTAATTAACAATATCCAATCATTTATGGAATACCAACATACATGTAGATATAACAATATGATTTAATACATAAGTAGTTTCCATTTCATAATCTTAGAAGTAATGATTCAACATGATATAAGTCAATATATCTCATAAACATAATCAAATTCATAAATATAAACTACATAAATAAATATAAGCATCATTATTTCATAAGTAAGAAATAAAAACATGATTGCTAATATGAATTTATCATGGTTTTCAACACATTATATCATTCATGAAATCCTTGCACACCTTAACTAGATATAAATTAGCCACATTATTTATTAATTAAAACATATAAGTCCTAATTTGATAGTTATATTTTCCAAAGATAAGCACTATGAAAAATGGGGACTTACACATCCATGTCATTTTGAGTACACTCCTAAAGAATTTTTGGGTTGTTTTTAGCCACTACTATCATCACCTAGTGTTATAAATAAGGATATATTTCATGACTTATTGGGTTTGAAAAACCCATGATTTATATTAACACAACATGAATAAGAGGGGGATGGTTTGTAATGGGTAGAATCTAAAGCATAGGAACATTATAG
This sequence comes from Torreya grandis, assembly GCA_037957365.1. Classification (NCBI taxonomy): domain Eukaryota; kingdom Viridiplantae; phylum Streptophyta; class Pinopsida; order Cupressales; family Taxaceae; genus Torreya; species Torreya grandis. Next base: position 42,616 of record JARHVA010011551.1, on the reverse strand, counting down.
TTGGTGTTGGGAAACAATTTTAAATTAGGCATCTATGGTAGTACATTGGGAATGGGGGCCATCATTTAATTTTAGGTATTTATTTGTTTATTCACCTTTATGGATTTGGAATAAGCTAGGGGTAGGTATACTATTGTCAAATGTTGTCATATAAATATATTTATTCATGGGTCTAAGGAAATTTTATACATTTCTAGTGCCAACTAGGTGTTAGGTTGGTATAACATATTGACCTTTTTATACATATTTTGAATCCTATCATTAAATTTTTTGATGGGATCATGAGGTTCCTATTTGATGTAGTAAATTTTTTGGTATAGGATGTTAGGGTCAATAACTTAACCAAACTGGGCTAGGAATGTTGTACTAAAATGATACCATCTAGGGATTGATTTCTCAGGGAGGTTAAAGAACAAGTCATAGGTTGAATACATAAACATGAAGTGGATATCCTACATGAAAAATCATTGTGTTTTACATTTAAAAGGCTTAGGTCAGTCTTGTAAGAGGTCACATGCTCTTTTGTTTTTCACCCTACACCAGGAGTAAATTAGGGAAGATACCTTTCTAGGTTTATGTGTAGGTAGTATATGACCCTAGTGATGTTAGTGGTTGACTTTAATAACTATGATATGGATATATACATTCAAGGTGGGTTGTTTGGAAGAGCCTGAGGAGATTAACTAGTGGAATAAACTACTAGTTTGGGTCTATGTCTACCAATTTTGGGTCTCCTATGAAACTTTAATAGAGAGACAATTAGTATACCACAGCAAGATATCACTTTGATGATAGGTTTAATAAGATACACAATGACTCAAAAATAAACATTAGTTCAAAATTTAACATCGTTAATAATAACCAAAATGAATAAAGTAGACTATTAAATAGGTGTGATCCTTCCTTCTATCACTAGTTATTATTGTGCTTGAGATCTTTAAAGCCTTTGAAGGTACTCATTATATTGAATGTCTCAAATAAGACAGTGATAGACAAGCATGGGATACAATATCCCATCATTAATTTTAGGATTGATGTTGGTTAGATATAAGGACTAAGAAAGTTACCCTTTATTACTCAAATAGCTATGAATGTTACTACCATAGATTCAAAATATGTGTTGTTGCACCTAGGCCAAGTTATTAACTAATGGAACTCTTAATTATTGTTTTTTATCTAGGTCACCCTTCAAATTTTTATAAAATATAGGAAAAGTTTGAGTTTTAAAATAAAAATCAAAAGGAGATAAAATTAAGGAAGGAAAGAGTGTTTCTAAACCTGAAAGGTATTAGTACTTCAACAAATGAATTATATGCCCTGCCATAGTTGTACCATTATGTGCCAAGATTCATCAAAGGCTATGACTTAGTATTACACAATGGGAAATGTTAGAGGAAATAGGAGAGACTACTTGATTTATAAACCCTTTACCAAAATAAATATTCAAAAAAGACCCATAAAAAATAATACATAGATTCTTCAAAGATAAACTAAAAGTTAAAAATAGATTATAAATCTTGTAGATCAAATGATAAAGGTCTATAAATGGCTTAAAATATTAAAGAAAATTATAACCATTGCATTCATTGAGTGATAGAGTTTAAGTTTGATTTTCTTAGTGTTACATTCATTCAAAACTATAAACGATGGATATTTTCACAAATAGACCATGAATTATTTATAAATATGAAGATTACATTCATTGAAAATAATTTAATTAAAAAATATAAAGGATATGGTAGATATTTACAATCCAAATAGATGAAGGAAGAAGAAAATAAAATCATATCTTAATTCTAACAATAGTTTGGGACTAAAAAATGTCAACCTAAAAAATAGAATATAGTTACATATTTATATATGAGGATGGGGCTCACCTCCTAGTAGCACAAGATTCACATCCTAGGCCATGATGGCCATTCCTAGTTGTTATAACTATATCAAATTCAAAAAATGGATATACCCCTACACTCACTCAAAAATATCCCCTAGGGCCCACCTAACTAATGTGTGGAGGATTTTTAAATGAACCATGTCCCAATTGCTTGGAATTTGCTTCCTTCTCACCATCACTACTACTACTAAGTTAAATTATTGGTTTATCTTGGCTAAATTAATTAGAGGATTCTTAAAAATGACCTTAGAATGGGTCACCAATATTTGGTAGACTTGGAGTGGGAATGACATAGCCACTTGGACTTTTGACACTTAGATGATGCTCATGGTGGATTGGGTCAAGAGTTCAAGCATAACATGAGATCTATCCTTTTTTACACTGGCCACCTTCTTATGCATATTTTTTTCAAAGTAACTTAGGTGGACCCTATATTTTTAAATTATTGTCATCATGATCCTAACATGTGTCATATACAAGCTTATTTCTAAAGTGGGAATAATATTTAGCTTTTAGAACATGCCCTTCTTTTCTATGACTTACAACTTCATATATTTGATCTCTAATAGAGTAATCCTTTCCAAATAGGATTGGGTCACCTGAATTTGCAACCTATAGTCTTTTTTAGTCTCCACCACTTTTCCTAATACTAAACAAATATTCAATAATGTGTATTTGACTTTCTGAATTAAGCCCAACAAGAAAGATATTTTCACTTGTTTTTCAAGTACTCAAACCTACTCCAACATGTCTTCCATCAATCTATCTTACATGTCATGGGTATCTTGGAGGATTGAGATTGGGTCTTCATCCACCTTATACTCTCCCATGGGAGTCCTCACCTTGATGATAAAGAATAAATAATATTGGGTCTATTAGACCACTAGATTCCCTTCTTACATCAATATTTGAGTGATTATACTCCACATATCTATCATTGTGCAATAAAAGTACCACTACACATCTAGGTTACCCTACATTGTCATCTCTAGTTCCTGAGACATCATAGCCATACACAAGGTTAGAGGAGGTGTTGGTGGGGTGATCGGGATGGTTGTGATAGGTGGAGGATGAGGTAGAGGGGGCATGGAGGAAGTGGAAGGGATGAATGAGGAAAGGAGTGAAGTTTGAGGAGACATGCAAGTATAGGAAGGAAAGACAAATAGGGATAACCAAGGTAACATCTATGCCTGCCACTAAGTCTTAGTCATGTTATCCTAAGGGGACATGACTATAGGGATAGGGGAATTCAATAGAAAGGAGGATACTATTTGATTAAATATGAATCCTTAGGTTCCTAGAATGAGGAAAAAATGAGGTCAAGAAATGACATGGGGATCCACTAGGGGTGGTGTAGGAGTAGTGTGAACTTGTGGATAAGGTTAAGTGGGAAAAATTAGTACCTAAATTTAAAGCTAAGAATGGAATAGCTTATGGTTCTTCCTTGGTCTCTTACTAGGTTTAGATTTGGTGGCAATAATTGATGGAGTATAAGTTTTAGAAGTCATGTGGGATGACTAAAGGATTTGTTTCACCATTAATGGAATCAAAATAATAATCTAGGTCACTTGGCCTATACATACAAGTCTACTTATCAAAAGAACCACAACTACAATAGTTGGAGGTGAGGAGTCCAAGGGCAATTAGATATGCATAATGACCAATGAGGACACATGGGAGGTCATAATCTATTGAATGATGGGGCATATGGGAAAGAGGAGGTGAGGGTATTGGGTAGAACTGAGGCCTAAGGCACTTGGGGGAATTGTGGAAGAGGTTAAATGGGAAATAAGGGATGTATTTCTTTATTGGATAGTATGAGAGATAGGAAACCAAGTGGTTCAATGAGAGTTTTCTAGATGATGTAGGGAGTAAGGGAAGGGAGTTATGCTAGTGTTGGATATTAGCCTTATCATGGACTATTCTCTTGTCTAGTATTGATATAAAATATTAGGTATTACATGGCTTATAGTTGGTTTACTAGAATTTAGGCCACTTGGGGACATGTTTTAAAAGTTTAGACCTATTGGGGATAAGTTTCTCAAACTAGTGGAGGCAGTGGAGGAGACAATGGCCAAGGTGCATAAGGAGCCAAGGGATAAGGTTTAAGAGGATCTCTTAAGGGAGAAATGACTAAGACTCCCTATAGAATATTTTCTATATATTTGATGGGGAGTTGTCTTAATGTCCTCTACATGTTGAAATATTAAAGAAGGGATAATAGATGGTTTTGGATTAACCTTATTCCCATTATTCTTATATGCCTATATCTAAGAGATCACTTCTTCATCATTGACTAGGATTAATTACATCTCATCATCATCCTCAGGGTGGTTGTCATAGTTTAGGTTGAGATGAGATAAGTAATTATGTAAGTGGGCCTTCATTATGATAAAAAGGTCTAAATACCAATTCTCAACTCTTCCTAAGGCCAAATAATTTATTTTAGCTACCATCTTCAATAACATAGGGAAAACCTTGTACACATGGTGCCTAATCATGATTGGTAAGGATGGGCAAGACCTCTACTAGAAATTAATACAATGCCCAAAGAAATCCTCTGCCAACTGATACATAATTTCTTACTTCACTAGTTATAAACCTAGTAGGGAAAGTAGATGGGATTTTTGAGAGTGTCGAACAATTCAATGATGGTATCCTCTTGATAACACCAATAATCACCAATTGAGGCAAGGGAATCCATGATTTATTTACACAACCAAGGCATGGTTTCTTAGTTGATGGCATTATAAACAACTGGGTAAAATAATTCATATATTTACTTGATATTATTCTACTAGTGGTGGCCATATAAATTATAAAATACTACACATACCACTAATCCTATAGGAACCCATACAAGAAAGGCAAATGAGTCAAAGGTTAGTGTCCCATAGACTTTGTCCACTAGGTAGATCATTATATTTAAATCATCACCTCCCTCAGTATCACTTATAACCTTGATCATCTTGAAGTTAATTACTCCTCCTAGGATGGAGAACTACTCACCTTAAATAATTATGTAAAGTAGAGGGATCCATAGGATGTTGAAATTTAAGAAATCACTATCCTTGAATATTCAATTTGGTTAGATCAGACCAATGTGAATTCATTCCTTGAAAGTTTGTATGGTGTACATGTTCATGTCTATTTCACTAACCTACTTTGCATCAAGTTTCCTACCCTAGTCCTTTAGGACATCATATATTTAGTGGGAGCTCATCCAGGTGGTCATAATTATCAATTTTTAGGACAAGGTACACTAAGGGAGGTTGTAGTAAGCCTTGAAGGTTGATCCAAAGATGTCGATAATTTTATACTGGTTGTTTGTAGATTAGATAATGTATTATGATGGGTGTCATTTATTCTTTCATTTAACCAACTCTTTTGTTGTTGTCATTGAAACCTAGGGTGGCATCTAAAGCTATTTATAGTAGCGTTTATGATTGTAGGCTTACAAGAATGGTTTGAAGGGTGTTGATATTTTTAGTGTCTTACACTAATCTAATATACTTTATAAAATAATTGATTATGTAATAAATAATCACACATATAGAATTGAAACACTATGTATTACAAATGAAAGTAATCTAACTTTCTGAAATAAAACATACTACTAAAATGTAATCACACTACTGAAAGGTAAACAAACTAATTGGAAAATTGAATTTAATATAAAAATTAAAGATAATTCCCTATAGATTATAAGACTAAACACACTTATAATTGATAAAACTTGTAAACACACTAAAAACATAAAATACTATATAAACATGTTCCTGATTCTTAAAGAGAGTGGGGATTTGCTCACCTTGGGAATAAGAATGCAAAGAAACTCAATACTTGAAAATTGTAGACATCTTTATTAATTGATCAAAGTGAAATACATGAATGTGGACTAGAATGCTACAAATTTTAATATTGAATCAAATTATCAACTGAATAATTCAACAACTTAACAACTACATATTAAGATACTAAGATCTACCTATATATAGTAATACAATTATATATATATATTGGAATATACTAATCCTATTTATAGTATATATATAATTGTATTACTATATATAGGTAGATCTTGGTATATAAAGATAGGTGATTAATGGTTACAATAGAAAGAACCACACATTTCTAAATAAAGTTTTGAATCATAATATCCACTAATAATCCATTAACAATACCATTATATATATATTTATATATATATGTATGCATATATATGTGGATATATGTATGTATATATATATATATATATCAACTGTATGTATATATATATATATTAAGTATATGTATGTATATATATATGTGTGTGTGTATATATACATATATATATACATATATATATATATGTATATATATATGTATATATACATACATATATATATATACATATATATATATATATACATATATATACATATACATATATATACATATACATATATATATATATATACATATATATATATATATATATTGCAATAACTAATCCTCTTTAAGTAAGAATAATCTTCCTAATTCTAGTGGATCTTAAGATAGGTGATTAATGGTTATAATAGAAAGAACCACACATTTCTAAATAAAGTTTTGAATCATAATATCCACTAATTATCCATTAAGAATATCATATTAGATCTATTGTATTGAATTTATATAAAATACTATATATATATATATATATATATATACAATAATTGAAATATAGGAAATATATTTATAGATTGTTATTTATAGTAATACTATAAATAACATCTGACCAAAATGTTCTTCAGGAATTTTGACAAAAGAGAAAATTGTATATCTTCAATGTTGTAGGTTCAAAATCTAGATTAAGAGAGTCTGTAGCAACTTTGGGAGTGTTTGTAGCTCTATTGGTGTAATTGTGGTAGATTTTTCAATGGCATGATTTAGGGGTCTTCAATATTTATTGAGTCTATATTAAGGACATGATGTTACTAGAGATGATGGAATTATTTAATGGAGGTTAGAAGGTTATATGTATGATTCATTAGTTTCATTTGAGTGAGTTTGTAGCTACTATGTGAATTTATAATTATAGATTAGGTAAGTTTATATGTATTGGTCAAGACCATGGCTAGGTTTACAATAGACTGGGTGAGCTTGTATGTTTCTATATGAGTCTATAGATCTATAGATATATAAAAATACTCTATGTGGGTTACATCATAGGAATTTTAAGATCATCTAAAAGGTATATATTCTCTATGTAATGTTGTATTGTCTATATGTATATAAAATTGGGAAACTAAACATGTAAAGAGTTAGAATAAAGTGACAATAAATAACTTAGACTTTAATTTCACTAAGCAAGATAGATAATCTATTTAATAGATTAAGATTATATATAATCCTAATATCCTTGTAATGTTCAGTCCAAAGGAGAGGTAATTGAGGAAAAATGAATGAAATTGATGGTAAAAATGAGTCATATTCTAGACTCATCATTTCCCCCACACTTTACCTTTTATAGGTTCCTTTATAAACTCATCTTCTTGTCCTCTCATAACTATGAGTTTTATTTTATATGTGTTGGTTGAGGTCATACACATAGAATTCATTGACCCAATGGCTATCATGTGCCTAGTGAAACAATTGTAGGTTTACACCATCTATCTCCAAATCTAAAACTAATCATCTATTTGAGGGGCCATTTTTTCCAAGATGGAATAAGAATAAGGAGTGGTGGTATGAATCTCATACATATCCACATTTATTATCCTACTAAACTAAGGACACCAATAGTCATGCCCATCATTGCTTGTTCTCTTTATAGGCCCCATATTAGATTAGTTTAGGACACAACCTCCTTATTTTTAGTGGGACTATCATTGTATCCCAACATATTGTATTAGTTGTAAATACTACACCAAAATATTTTTTGGTAAATAAATCAAAAGAAATAACTTAATTATAATTTTTTTTAGATAATGATTTTGATTTCTCTACATACTCATCATGTGTATCCTTCCATATCAGTTGATTCTTAAAGGTGGAGGTAATGGTGTTGGAAATATTGTCATTGATGTAAATGGTCTAACATTATTGGTGATAAAGGCCCCATTGCATTTAGTGTTGTTTGTAATAAATATATCTTAGCTAATATGAGTTAATATTTATTTAATATTAATGAATATATTTTTGGTTGCATATGAGATAAAAGAAGGGCCCATGGAGAAGTCAAAGAGCCATGGGATAAAAACAAGAAGGATGGGACGCATTTTCCCATGAAGAGTCATCTTGGGGAATTCCAAGAGTCACCAATTGAAGACAAAAGGGGAAGGGTGAAATTTCTCATGAAGGGACACCTTAAGGAATTAAAAAAGTCACCAAGATGAGGAAAAAAGAGGGAAGGACGTTTTTGATCATGAAGGGTCACCACATGACTTTTCAAAGGCTTGAATATGAAGGGTCATACAAGTTTGGCACCATTTTGCATGAGGATTGAAGGGTCACAAAGGGGGATGGCCAAAGGTCATTTGGAAAGCTATACATAAAGGCTTGAGAATCCATTTGTATATATGAGTGATAGAGGTTGATTTGATATTGCAATATCTAGCTTAGAAGAGCAATTGTGAGAGATGAATATGATTTATGTTTGTTATATCTAGCTTAGAAGAGCAAAGGTGAGAGAGAGGAAAGATATGTTGTATTGATCTATAATTTGTTGAGATAGCAACATTGAGAGATAGATGTGTGGTATACACAAAGGGGTTGGTGCTCCTGTGGGTTGGTCCTCATGAATAGTAGCTGGGTTAGTGCTCAGCAAAGGGGTGTGGTGCTCCTATGGGTTGGTCCTCATGAATAGTTATTGGGTTGGTTATCTTGAAAGCTTGGATTTTGAATATTGTTTGGGTTGGTGGTCATTCATATACTTGAGATTTTTCTTTGTGGTTTTTCCCACATTAGGTTTTCACATTATATCTGGTGTTTCTCTCTATCTTGTGTGGTGTTTATTGTTTGAATTTTATTGCATATCTTGAATGTTTGATTAAGTGGAATTTAGTTAAGGAAAAGATTTATAAGATATATGATATACTGATTCACCCCCCTCTCAGTAATCCTATGCTTAACAATTGCTATCAGAGTGGGTTCCTTTTTTGAAAAGTTTTACAGCTTGAAGGTAGATCAGGAAAGCACGATGGCTGGGTCACAAGAAGGATTTTCTACGAATAAGGCACCTTTGTTTTATGGGATGAATTATACTTTTTGGAGCATGAGAATGAAGGTTTATTTGATGGCCCTTGGATTCAACATATGGAAAGTAGTGGTGGAGGAATATGAAGAGCCACAAACATTTGCAATTACTCTAGCCAAAAAGAAGGCAAGTGAATGTAATGCTAAAGCTTTAAATGTTATTTTATGTGGTTTATGTGAATATAAATTTGCTAATGTTATTCAATGTAAATTTGCTCATGAAACTTGGGTACAACTTGAGAATATTTACAAAGGTGATGGGAAGGTTCAGCAAGCTAAGCTGCAAATTTTTAGAAGGTAGTTTGAAAGTTTGAAGATGGAAGAAGAAGATATAGCAAGTTATCTTTTGTGAGTTGATCAAATCATAAATCAGATTCAAGGTCTTGGAGAAATATTGGATGAGTCAATGGTGGTATAAAAGGTTTTGAGATCTCTACCAATGAGATATGATGTAAAGGTTTTGGCAATCGAGGAGATGAAGAATTTATCCAAGCTAAAGATGGATGAGCTTCATGGTTTTCTCATGGTATATGAGATGCGGATAGAATAAGATAAACCCTCAAAGAAAGAAGTAGATTTCAAGACATCAAAGAAGGAGAAAGCTAAGATTTAAGAATCAAGTGATAGTTCTAGTGATGATGAAGATGACAATGGAGCACTTTTCATTCACAAGCCAAAAAGAAGAACAGGTAAATATCAAGGAAAATTACATTTTAAATGTTTTAATTTTAGAAAGATTGTACATTTTTTAGCTAGATGCCCAAATAAGTTTAATTATGATGAAGAAGAAAATCCTACATACATGAATAATTTCAAAGGCAAATCTAAGAAGGGATTCGAGAAGAAGACCCTGTATTCTAAAGATCTTAACTCAGGTGAAGATAGTGGAGTCAGTGATTTAGAAGAAGAAGAGAGTCTATTCATGCCCATACATGAAGATGATCAAGAAGAAGAAGAGGAGGGATATGAAGTTAATATGGAAGGAGAGATTATTTGTGCCTTAGAAGAGTTAGAAGTTGTTCAAAAGAAGAATCAAAGATTAATATGCCAGATCAAGAAAAATGAACAAGAGTCAAAGGAAATGATTGAAGATTTACAAGCACACTTTTAAGAAGCCAAGAAGAATGAAGAAAACCTCACAACACAGGTGGAAATAGCAAGAAAAGAATGTCAAAGGTATGTTATTGAAATTGCCTCTTTAAAAGAAGATATTAAGAAAGCAGTCAATGATAAAGTAGTCAGTGATTCAAAATTTGAAGATAGCACTAATATGATGAATAAGATATTGGAAAGTCAAAAATCAAATTTAGATAAGATAGGGATCAGATTTATAAATAAAAAGAGCTATGCTGAAGCTCTTACAAAAGAAGAAATAAAAAGGGGAGAAGTGGAAAATATAGAGGACATTTCAAATATAGAAGGTTGGAGAGAACAAAGCTACGAAAGACAATCAGGTCAGAGATATACAAACATGTCTTATTTTTATGGCTACTATTTTTATTTTAATGGATATGGTCACAAGAAATTAGAATGTAGAAAAAGAGCTAACAATTTTATAAATAAGGAGAAGGAAAGTCAAGGAGAGTCAAGCAAAAGCCACAACTCTTTTGTTCCTCTATCAAGCTTTGATGAAGAGACCATAGTATGCTATAAGTGCAACAAATTTAGACACATAGCTCGATATTGTAGAAGCATGTTCGAGTCAGTCAAGAAGGATCAAAGTTTCAAAGCCCCATTCATCAAGAAGAAGACTCAGACATGTTCATGGCAGAAGAAATAACCTGAAGATTCTATGATGGTTTAGATAGCTCTACATGTAAGAGGTAAAGATCAGCCATGGTTAATTGATAGCAGATGTTGGAGGCATATGACAAGTGATAAAAGTAAGTTCACAACTCTAAATAAGATCACTGGTGGTACAGTGATATTCAAAGATAAAACCACTGCTAGGATAGCTAGAAAAGGTAATTTAAGTTTGGATTACAGTAGAACTAAGACTAAGAATGTTTTATATGTAAAATGTCTTAAGCATAATTTGTTGAGTGTTAGCCAAATATGTGATCAAGGATATGCATTAAGGTTTCATGCTGAAGGTTACGAGATTAGAAGAAAAGATTCAAATGAGTTGATTGTAGATGCTCAAAGGATAGGGAACAATGTATATGTATTGTCAGATATCTTTTCAAAGGCACGATCAAAGGATACATTCAAACATATGCAAGAAGAGTTGGAAGTAATTTATATTACTTCCTTATATTGATGTTCAGCATCAATTGAGGGGGAGCTAAGTGTTAGCTCTAAGTAGGCCCTTTGCCATTAATATCAAAGGGGGGGAATAATAGGTATTGGTATACGTGCAGGAAATAGGTATAGGGACTAGGTACATGTTGCTATAGTAAGGGGGAGTTATTGTATGTTTTCAGATGATAGTATGTGTAGGTGACAGGATGTGGTAGTTTTAGGATTGAGGTTGCCATCAATGACAAAGGGGGAGATTGTTGGAAATATTATCATTGATGTCAAAGGTCTAGCATTATTGGTGATAAAGGCCCCATTACATTTAATGTTGTTTGTAATAAATATATCTTGGCTAATATGATTTAATATTTATTTAATATTAATGAATATATTTTTGGTTTCATATGAGACAAAAGAAGGGCCCATGGAGAAGTCAAAGAGCCAAGGGATAAAGAAAAAAAAAGGATGGGACACGTTTTCCCATGAAGAGTCATTTTGGGAAATTCCAAGAGTCACCAAGTGAAGACAAAAGAGGAAGGGCACAATTTATCATGAAGGGACACCTTAAGGAATACGAAAAGTCACCAAGATGAGGACAAAAGAGGGAAGGATGTTTTTGATCATGAAGGGTCACCACATGACTTTTCAAATGCTTGAATATGAAGGGTCATAAAAGTTTGGCACCATTTTCCATGAGGATTGAAGGGTCACAAAGGGGGAAGGCCAAAGGTTATTTGGAAATCTATAAATAAAGTCTTGATAATCCATTTATCTATATGAGTGATAGAGGTTGATTTGATATTATAATATCTAGCTTAGAAGAGCAATTGTGAGAGATAAATATGATTTATACTTGTTATATCTATCTTAGAAGAGCAAAGGTGAGAGAGAGGAAAGAGATGTTGTATTGATCTATCATTTGTTGAGATAGCAACATTGAGAGGTAGGTGTGTGGTATACACAAAGGGGTTAGTGCTCATGTGGGTTGGTACTCATGAATTGTTACTGGGTTAGTTCTCAACAAAGGGGTTAGTGCTCCTATGGGTTGGTGCTCATGAATTGTTGCTAGGTTGGTGCTTGACAAAGGGGTTAGTGCTCCTATGGGTTGGTGTTCATGAATAGTAGCTAGGTTGGTGCTCGGTAAAGGGGTGTGGTGCTGCTGTGGGTTGGTGCTCATGAATAGTTGTTGAGTTGGTGCTCAGCAAAGGGGTTAGTGCTCTTGTAAGCTTGGCTTGCGAATATTATTTGGGTTTGTGCTGATTCATATACTTGAGATTGTTCTCTATGGTTTTTCCCACATTAGGTTTCCATGTTATATCTGGTGTCTCTTTCTATCTTGTGTGATGTTTATTGTTTGAGTTTTATTACATATCTTGAATGTTTGATTAAGTGGAATTTGGTTATGGAAAAGATTTAAAAGATATATGATATACTGAGTCACCCCCCTCTCAGTATATCCCATGCTTAACAAATGGATCTCAAATGGACTTCTCCCACAAATAAATTAATCATGAATTTATTATAGTCCCCTAATATCATTTTGTACAAATAGAATTGACATAATAGATCCTATTATTTTGAGGTAGAATCTTGAATGATGTGTGAAAATAAAGGGAATCCTCAATATTATAGGGAAAATCACATGATATTCTTAGAAATTTCCACATATATAACTATTCATATAGATAAAAACTATATGAAGGGGAGGAATCTCTACACAAGAGAAGATGTTCTCTTATTTGACAAGCAACCTAGAGATTAACTTAAGCTTTTTAGGTTTATTTCTTTTCCTTCTCTATGTCCTCCCTCATTGTCTAATTTTATTTTTATAAAGTCTTATTTTATTTCTTGATTTCTTTGAACTCTAAACAAACTTGATTCTATTTATTTAAATAATTATAATGGGAGATAAAGGTTTGGTAAGTCTAGCCACCTGAAGGTTTGGAGGAGAATGAGGCTTGATCAGAAATTTTTTGATGGATGATCAAGGTTTTATGCTAAGAGTCTTTAAATTGATGTTTTAAAAATAAATTTTATTATTGAAACTCAATGGTGTATATCCAAGAGTCTATTATATCCTCATTAGACTCAGTGACTTTTTATTTAAGCATATTGATATCATTTATATGTTCTAGTTATTGTGTAGAACTCGATGGTTGTTCTACCTTAGAGATCATAGGGGCCTTTCCTTTATTTGGTATAGGTCTAGTGTCACTATTTGGAGGAGGGAGATGTTGTCACTCCATACGTTAGAATATCTTATATTAACATGTTTTATTCCTCAATGTCTTTTTCAATAGGAACTTATTTTACTAGTTTAGAGATTATTTTTGTCAATGGCTCTTCTTGTAATGCTAATGTGTTCAATGTTATTGGTAGATAAAAAGAGGGTTTTGACATAGGCTATCAAAATATGAAGTAATTTATTTTTCCTCATCATCACATGTTATTATGAACTTTCTTCACCTCTTTTTGGTCTTTAAAAGAAAATTGGGATCCTCCAAAGGATTACCCTTATTTTCTTGAATGACAACCTATGATTTTTTTATCACCAAATGCTTCAAGTGCCTATGTTTCACTTGATGAAAGCATGTCTATATATTTAGGATCCAAGTGAGACTTTGAAGCTTTAGTTCTCAATTTTCTCTTAGATGGAGTTTAATTTTGGACCTAAGGTGTCATCTAAGAGCTCTGTTCAGCCATAGGTGTGGCATATGACTTAGTTCATCTCATTTTAGTAGATTAACCCTAACCATAGAATAAGAATATATATGTAAGAAAAAATTCATAAGATCCATAAACCAATCCTAGATCTGAGAAGATAGATCTTATTTACAGTTTCAATTGGGGATACTTTAGATAATTGAAAACATAAATAATATAGATCCACTAGACCAAATTAGGGTATCTCTTATCATAAATAATATCGTTAGGGATGGTTCCAAAGCATCCAATCAAACAATAACCCTAAATAGGTCCTATGTTTTCATATTCAATAAACTAATAACAAATAAAGCAAAGACATCTAATCTAGTGCTCACCAAAACTTGTGGCACAAAGTGGGGATTAGTAAAACAATTAAATTAAACATACATAATATAATCCTAATAAATATATGTATAGGCAAGACCCTAATTTATGGATAAGAAGAGTGATATTATTCAAAGTCCATTACTTATGCTATGCCTATCTACTAAAGAGAGGAGTAAAGTTAAAGATACTTACCTGGAAGATGAACCTATCGAGACTCAATCTCTCTATTAGAAAAGGTGATTTAAAAGAGTTTATTATGGTTTTTAAGGATCAATAATAAAGGCCAAAGAATCCAAGACTCATCCAAAAGACTAGATTGTTCTCCAAGTAGAGACCCTCAGCTAAGACTCTTCATATAGAATGGTGGAAGAGAAGATTGTAAAGAATCATAAATGAATAATAAATCTTGATGCATTTTTAATAATGGTGAAATTCATGTTTTTAAATAGGTGTATTTAACCCTAAACCTTTCCAAAAGTTTTGGTTGATTGGGTCAACCTAGTTGATCTAGTATTATTATCAACAAAAACTCACTAGGTCACAGGCTAGGTTAGCCAAGAGTTGACCTAAACCCTAAATGAGTTTTGAAAATAAGAGTACAAGGTCGAACCAATAAACCTAATCATGTAAACTATATAAAGGGGTTTTAGGTTAGGAAAATGGGTATGAAAGGTGGTAAAATATTAGAAGAGTGTGAAAAAGAGGAGACAAAGATTAGGGGAATGTTTATAGGAGCTATTTGGATTGGTAATAAATGGAAATAAGGGAAAATAATCCTATGAAACACAAATGGTGTACCCGCCCCTTTCCTAGTGCACTTAGAGATATTGAGAATCAAGGGGTTATCTCAAGATAGGATGCATCAATATTTGATAAATTTTGAAACTATTATGTGTATACAAAATCCTCTAGTTTTATTTTTGGACTTGGTGTTTCTTTAGAGTATTTTGGAGGAGGTTTTGTAAGTTGGTTGGTTTTAGATACACAAAATTTCTCCCTTGTAATTTGGATTTTCTATAGAAAATTATGTTTTATGATCAAATTAATGAGTCCATTGTGGTAAATTAGAGATGACTATAGACACTAGAAAATTGTTCTAGGTATCAAAATGCCTCAGGGCTCTTTAGGGACAACTTAACCCTTATCAATCCACTAACCAACCTTTTAGATGTCGAGTCTAGTTATCTAATTATCTAACTAAACTCACTAACTTACTAACTTGAAAACTAACCCACCTCTTTGAACCCACCTTGACCCTTTTCCTTCAGATACTCAACCATCAATATTTAATCTAACCATTGATGGTTAGCTTGATTGTTGATGGTCAATTCCTGACCCTTATAACAGATCTCTAATTGTGTGTAAGATAACATGACATAATTAAATGTGTTTAGCTTATGTAGTGCTAATAATCTCCTAAGCATCAAAATTAACATGCTAACCTACTAGGGAACCTTTTATCTTCCATCTCTCTTTTCATATAAAAAGAGGGGAATAGGAAGTGAAAAGGACCATGATCATCACATAGAGCATTCTTTCATATAAGTATTCAATATTTCCAACATCCACTCTTTCTTCAATAACTCAACAACAACAAAAGAGACCCAAACCTCTATCAAATTTTCTTTTGAGGCCAATGTAATATTACTCTAGAAAAATTTCCCCAACCTTCAAACATCAACCATCTATCAAGATACAAATAAATTTTACTTATTATTTATTTCATTTTATTTCTAACCCCCCTAACTTAGTCAAACCTATCTACACCTTGTTTACCAATTTTTATATCCTTAATAGAACCGTTATCAAACCATTTGCCTATTATGAAAATTTTCTTTTAATTAACCTTTAAAACCCATTATCAACTGCCAATGGTTATCACAACCATTGATGGTCACCCCAAATCATCGATGGTTACCTAATGACCAATAGGTAGCTAAACTATTAACAATTCACCCAACCACTGATAGTTACTATGGTATAAAATAATACCAAGTTATTTTCATCCCCTTAACCCCAACTAAATATGACTTTCTATATTCCTACCTATTTACAAACCCTTTTTTTATTTTTTGAACATAAATTTACCCGCTTTATCATGAGTATTGACCCAATTTTTCTATATTTAGTCATTTTATATCACCATTTGAAAATATTATTGATGATGACATGCCAACACTCAAAGACATTCCTAGCTATAACTATGAAATGCCTCAACTAGACGATCATTACAAACTAGATGAGGTGTAAATAAAAGAACAAACTTCTAGATCTCATGAAACACCAACTTTGATTAAATATTCAAATCAAAATTATGTGTGAAGGAAGAGGAAAATAGAGTACATTCCTAATAATGAGATCTAAATACTAGATGATATTTATATGCATCAAACACAAGTAAACATTATACCAAACCTTGGATAAGGAAAAAAAAAGACAAATAAGACCACATGGGATACATTTAAGACCATTTAAGAGCATGACAAGATGACATATAAGCTTTGATAATCCCATTGAAATATCCAACCTATATGGTTGACCAATTTTGATTTGAGATTAAAAATTAGGTCAAAAAATTGGTGAATTATAGGGGTAACATGCCTTCAATGGTAATGAATTAGTGGCCTTATCCTCCCCTTAGGAAATGGAGTCACCCCTAAGCCACAAACTAAAATTAACATGCCTTTTAAATACTTCAAAATAACATAAAAAAAAACAAAAAAGAATAAATCACACTATGCCAAAGGCATTTAGGGAAAAACACAACAAAAGACTCAAAAAAACACACCTAACCTATTATTTATAGACCTTAAAACATGTTTGAGGTGATGGAACAATTCTTGTTTCTCTAAATAGGGTCAAACATAATGTTCCTAGAGTCATAGCGACTCCATGAGAATAAATCACCATATTATGGATGTTTTCCAAAGAAAACTTGTTTATTAAGGTGATAAAATGACTTACCATTCGTGAGACCTCTACTAGCTACAAGTGCATCACTTGAGACTCCTTTAAATGGTCCTTTTATCTCTCTTTGAGGTCTACTTAGCATTACATCCTACGCGATCTCTTTCATACTCATTTTATGCTTCTCAATTTGCTTTTTTGGAATCATGAGACCTTTTCAACTTCAATTTCTCTTAGACTCTGATGTGTTTGATGTTTAAAAGCATAAAACCTACCTTATTGCTAGATAGACATACTTACAAGTGACTCAAGATCAGATTGAGACTTATGTTACTCTTCACTTACATAAAATTTTGCCTTGGACTAAATTTATTATTCTAAGGTTGAAATATTCTTGATAGTGTTTTTTTTTCTCTTCCTTGTGCTCATTAGGTTCATCATTAACCTCATCATTAGGCTTATGTTTCATTTGAATAATAGTAGGATGACTTACTTATTAAAACTCCTACATTATGGCATAGTACTTATGACATAGATCATCACCTTCCTCTTGAATATTACACTCATTAACTTATTCTTCTTGGGTAGGAAGAGTTACATTATCTTCCTCATTACCATGATCTAACATAAATGTAACCTCATCATCACCATCCATATCCAAAAAATAGTTACCCCATGTATCTTGATGAAGGGGATCACCAAGACTTACCTCAAGATAATCATCATATTCTTCATGTATAATATATGTTCCAAGACTTGTCTCTTCAATGTTATTATATGGATCGAACCCATGTTGATCATCTCCCCACTCATGAAGGTATAGGTCAGTTATTCCATCAAGACGTGTTAGAGGTTATCGATCACTAGGATGGTCTTCTTATTCATTGATGTTGAAATTCATTTTTGAAGTATTAAAAACATATGGATCCACATGAAACTTAGCTAAGGGTTCAAATTTTATAGGCACCTTAGCACTATACCTAGTCCTAAATGACATTTAAGACTAATTTTAATTCAAGTACCCTCCAATATTAGTATTGAAATCCCTTGATAAGCAAAGGGCAAAGTGAGGTGACACATCTAAAACCACCACATATTGGGAGATGGATAATGTAGGACATGCATGAAGAGTGAGTTAAAAACCTTTTATAATTACAACCATCATGGTAGTTAACCCATACAACTGCAACACCCCCTTGGAGTGTGACTCACACTTCAAATTCAACTTGTTTACTACTTGTTTTGGCTTGATTGGTGTAGTTGATGCACTAAAAAAATTCAATTATGTATTAATGAGAATATAATGATGATGGAGAGGTATAATCGAGTATTTTCATCCTTTATTTTATATCTAATTAATTTTACAACCGTGGTATTTAATTCATTTGTAAAAACTACCCCTCTTTCACTAGGCTGCTCAGATGATGCATTAAGATTGGAGAGCTCATTTTGGAGTAGGTCTCTTTATCTGAAGATGGATAGTGTTTCCCACATTAGGATTATTACATGAACTTTTTGATGAATTTAATTGTACCATAGGTGTTTTTAGTGTTTAAGAACACTTCTCATTTTAGGATTTTGAGAATCCATGGCATGAGTTACAGTTTGTGACTATTTAGTGATTGTTTATGGTTGAATAGAAGCAAAGTATGAAACTTGTCCACACTATTTATTTTATTTAGTGGTTGGGAGCCACCAAGGTCTATAATACTTGAATAATTAATAATTATAAGGATTGACTATTCAAATGAAATAATTATTAACAATGATCTTTATGTTGGAGTGAATCTTGATAAGAATAAGAAAAAGGAAAGTTAAGGAAAAAGGAAATGTGATTACAGGTTTTCATCTCACATATTATGAAAAAATTATAATTACATTGAGCACATTTGAGCCAATTTATGTTATAAAATAGCATAAGATCAAATTATATCACAAATTAGGGAAAATTTGAAGGAAAAATATGAATCATAAGTAAGAGCCAAATTTACTTTAAAGGTTTGTTGTTATGATATGGATAACATAAGTACATCCAAATACAAAGGAAATAAAAGGAAGTATATTTGAGATCTTTATAGTCAATTTAGCATTTATCACAAATTAACAACCCTATGACAAAGAATGTAACTCAAACAATAAGAATCATTCAAATTCAAGATAACTCCTTTTAATTGAGAGATAGCATAGACATTTATTTATAAAAATGATCAGACAATCTTTTCAGAAGTCCTTAGTTGTATTAAATGCTCTTGGTATCAATTGATAAAAAAATATCCCTTTAAAAATGGTAACCATCTACCTATTTATAGGAAACATAGATGATTAACTAGTTAACTTTCAAAAATATCTAGATGTGGATAAGGATAGTTATACTTGATATAAAGCGACAATGTGACAAAAAACATGTCAACTTGATAAGAAAGAGTATATGCTAAAATACTAGCATATATTTTTAAAAAATAATATTCCCTTTACGAATTCCATTAGTAGGTCCTTTAAAATAACCCTATCTAAAAAAGTCTTTCACCTTGGTGTATTTCTCCTTGATCAAATCAAAATCCACTGTAGGATTCATTAGATAATCCCCTTCTTTATCCACTAACTTGTCAAATTGACTATCTATCTAAGATACAAGTTTCTTGACATATTGTACTTATATAATTTGCTTCCCTACAAAGGTAATGGTATGAAGGGTTTTATGGTTGTCCTTAGCTAAATGACCTTAGATATTTATGATGCCCTGGATGTGGGTATCAATCCTATGCTTAAACTATTCATCATCAATCAAGCCTAAAGTAGTGGTTTGAGAAGGATTATTTAATATATTACCTAGAAGTTTCTCAATTTGGTTTACCAAATCTATGTCTCTCTTATTGAATTCGTTAACAACACTTCTCTAGGTGATCAAATATTCTTGTTTATCTATCAAAACTACCATGAGGATATCTAGATGTCTGAGTTTAATAATCTTTAAGTTTAAGGCCTACTTTATCTTATGCACCTTGATGAGATCCTCCATTTGAGATTGATAATTCTACCACTAGATGATCAAGGTCTATGCCATCTCAACTTGATAGTCCAAAGCACTCAATCTACACTTAATGATATTTAAATTCTCAAATGCATCCATCAAGAATTTATTCAACATTTGCAATATATTTTTAGGAATTTTTAAGAAGACTTGAGCTTCCAAATATTGATTTTCTTTTTCCAAGTTGAGGTTCCTCTATTTCAATCCTTGAACTCTAGCCAAGGCCATTGTTGATTGAGAGAGTACCACACTAGCTACATCCTCTTAAGAAATAAGATTCTCCCCTAATTCTTTTCTTAGAATAGGAGTGAAGCCTATTAATGGCTCCACCTTATGCAAGGTGAACTCTTTAGTACCAATAGTGATTTTTTTCCTCACTAATCTTTTAAGATTTGATGTCTATGGATTAAATTGGACCTGAGGATCATGTTCTTTCACCTATGGTTATTCAGGGATCTCTATATTTGAATGTATGGAGGCTCCTAAGGTACTAAACCATTATATTTCCTTGTTATGAAGAATCTAGATGCTTCTCTCTACTTTTTTGTTCAACATATCCTAAATCTATGGTTTGAAATTATCTTGAACGCCTATGTCCACTTGAGTCAAATCTAGTGAAGGAGAAAGATATGGGAGTTTTTTCAACTTCCCTTAAACAAACTAACTAGGAATGGTTGGTCCATGAATATGATTCTCATCACTAAATAGGTTTATTTCACTAGTGGGGTGAGTTAAAGTTAACCTATGCCTCTTTCTTGGATCCAAGTGAGCTAAGTTTAATTCTTCCTATCTTTTTCCAATGCTCAATGGAACCAACTCTTTGCCTAGTTCCTAAGATGGGCCTTCTTCCTTATCTAAACCATAAGTATCCATGATGTTAACAAGGGCACTCTCCATTGTTTCTCTAGTTTTCAAAGTAATTAAGCTGATAACTTCTATTGGGGAAGAAGGCCTTGGTGGGGATGCCTAAATTTGGAGGCTTTCAATACGTCATTGCTCAATCTTGGGCTCCTCACTTTTATCTTTACCTTTTTCTTTTGCATCCTAGAGTTGTTCAATCTAAGGTGACTTTGTCAATTCTCCCTATTGAGGCTCAAAAGATTGTCCCCCAATAGATGGTTCTTGATGTGTAGTCCTAGATGGCCCTAGAAACAAGTGAAACTATAAAGGATGTAACTACCATATTTCTCTTGAAGGCTTATTATCCCTTACTAGCCTATGTTTTTAGGTTATGTTGTAGTTTTTAACCCTAGATAAGACTTATTTAAATTTATTTACCCTTTTTTGAATACCATCCCCCAAACTTGGTTGATGCTTGTACTTAGTCTTTGGGACATTCCTATCCCAAATATGGTTATCCACCCTATTATTGGGATCCCACATCTTAAGATCATCTAATTGGAAATCAAAAGAGTTCCTATGCACCACCATGATCTTCAACTACTTCCATTATTTTATTATAATTGTACTAATGTCCCATGGGAAGGGATGAACCTAATCCCTTTTATTCTTCTTATAATGCCAATCTATGCCCTAGGTGATTTGATAAGCAATTTCTTATACTGCAAGTTTACTAGGAACATATATGAGTCGTCTATATGGTTGGACCATGATTTGTTCTATCCTTATTATAGTGAAATATAGATAGAACCACACATACCCCATGGTCTCCACTTGTTTTTTGATAAGAAGATGAATTATAAGCATGGGAATACTAGTAATTATCATAAAAATGACTGGGAAGACACCATCACATATGAATTATAAATGATTCCTATTATTTAAAATATGAAATTTGGATTAATGATGGGAAATGGTAGTCCTACCATCAAGGGACCAATTTTGGATGCCAAGGAAATTAATAGAGGAAAGGAGTGAGTCTAAGAGGTAAGACATCATAAAGAAATGTTTGGAGGTCTTTCTCTTGATGGCTATAAACTATTTATCCAAAGAAGAAACTTATCAAGTATTTAATGGGAGGGGTTAGGTTTTGATCCAACATGCAATGGGCATAAGACACCCAGACCTTACTCACATAAGTTGTAGAAGAGGCACCAAAGGCCATATTCAATAAGGTCATAGATACCTTAACACCTTCTCTAAATTGGGTAATAGGAATCTCACCATTAGGTGTCCTAAAAACATGAGAACCTTGGATTAACCAAGGTTAAATAACTCAATCTAGGTTTTGTGAATTTGTCCATTCTCTTAAAAAAGGAAAATAATCATGAGGTAAAGGGAGATTATAATAAGTGTCAAAGGCCATGAGATATATGTATGAAACTTTACAAATATTTCTTTCATGAATAATCCATTCTCCATCTACTCTATAGTAAAAAAAATAAGAATAAGAAGGTCAATGCAATGCATTACCTATAGTTTAATAGCTATGTGATGAAGGCCTGCTATTTGAATTGATACTAAGTCCTTGTATCTTTGGTACACTAAATCATTCTTCTTTTTCCTTGAGAAATTAGTTACAACTCTTTAACAAAGAATAATAATTTAAACCAATTCATTATTCCATGTACATTAAATGTTGTTGAATCTAACTCTCTATCTCTAAATATCCTTCCTTCACCATCTAAAGTTAGATAAAACTCTACTTTAATATTCATTTGTTTCCTACCCACTACCATTAATAAAAGTGTATTTTAATTACAAACCTATCAAAGTTCTCACTAAGGCACCTACTCTAAATTTAGTTTTTAATTATCTCAATTGTCACCTAATCAATTTGAACTGATTCTACCCTTCTTTACGGAGGGTTTAGTGTTTTTCTACTTTAATAACCAAAATATCCAACCTTGATCTCATACATTCCATAGATATGATGGAACCTTTCTTATCATCTCTCCTATGTTTTTCAATCATGAAATATCTTTCATTTACATCCTCCACACCTATAAGGAGCTTATGTGGTAGGGTTCAATGCATTTCATGGCAATTTTCATAATTGTCATTTGAAGAGTGACCATTGGTTTTCAAAAATTCCCTTTTATTTTTATTTAAAAAACCAAATTCCAATCCTTAAAATTAATTAGTTCTTTATCTTTGAACTTATTTTTTATGCCATATATCAAGATTTAGAGTCCTTTGAAAAGACTTTAATTGGCTCGCACTACTGGATGAAATCAAGTGAGCAAGTGATCACCATCGTATCCTTTGAGAGATCTTGAAGATTCTATGTTGATGTACACTATTGGATCAAATCCAATGAGTAAGTGATCACCATTAGATCCTATAATAAGCTTACCTTTTTAATTAGTAGAAAGATTTAGGCCAAGATTTTATGTCTCAATCTTGTCTTTGTAAGAAAACTAAGAATCTCTTAAAAAGGCTTTAGAAATACCCCCTTAGATTAGGCTTTAAAAAATATTTAGGTTAAATTTTATGCGTTTAGTCCTATCAAATATGTCCTCATAGATGTCAAATGATGGGGGAGAACCTATCAATTCTAATACAATAACATATTTATGTTTCAATTTAAATTTAATGGGTTTGGTCCCATCAAATATGTCCTCATAGACATCAAATGATGGGGGTGAACCTATAAATTTTAAAATAATGAAACTTATTAATTTAGTAATTGAATGTCATGTGTAAAACCATTGAGAGATCTCAAAGATTTAGGGATTATGTAAATTAAATTTTATAGGTTTGGTCTTGTCAAACACGTCTTCATAGATGTCAAATGATGGGGGCAAACCTGTTAAATTTAAGACAATGAAATATTTCTATTTCAATTTCAATTTTATGGGTTTAGTCCTATCAAATCATCCTCACAGATGTCAAATGATGGGGGTGAATCTATTAATTTTAAAATAATAAAACTTATCTTTCACACCATTGATTTAAAACCTTTGTTCAAGTGATCACCATTAGATCTTCACTGGGGCCCAAATAATTAACTTTATGCCTTTCTAAAAGACTTCAAGATTAATTCACTATTGGTTCAAATCCAACAAACAAGTGCAAAGAATTAGATTTTTAAAATCACATGAACTTAAGCTAAAACTTGATTATGCATAAAATTTCTTGCTAGACTTTCTTGTGAATGTTTAAATTCAAATCGATAGGGTTTATTGTTTGGGAACCCCGCCTTCTTTCATGAAACCTACAATTAACAACCTTCAATATGATTTTTTAACAACTTGAAAACATGATCAAACATTCCTTCACACTTATTCTAGGATATAAATGATTAGGAAATAGTCACATGGGTCCCCTTTCCAAAAAAAGGATGGAGTATGTTGGTCTCAACAAATGGCAACTTACAAGGGAAATATAGCAATATGTTGGAACACAAAGCTTTTGTTTAAAATTGTACATGTATTTTATATCCCTTTTTGGACATATATTCCATTATAAATCAACTTTAGGTTTAAAACAAGTTCCTTATGTTTAAAATTTAAACTTAGATATTAAAACATAACTATGCAGTGTGTGCTTTGATTCCACTTTTTTTTTTAATGAATTTTAAGAAACAATGTCTAAGTTCATATCATTTTGGTCTATTACACTTAACTTTGATCATTTTTATATATATTTTAAGCATAATAACTCTTAATTTATGGGAGGATTGGTCTTTTCTCTACTACTAGCTAGGCATCTATAACCCTGTTAGAGATAATTTTGGTTCCACTCAAGGTCTTGCTCCACTGCCAGCTAGGTGTCCATAGCCTTAGTGGAGATTACCTAAATCACCTTTTCTTCTATTTCCATAGATTTTATTATGATATCTCTCTTTTTCTTCTTTTTTTAACATTTTCTAGGTCTTTTTGCAAAAGTTGGAAACCAATACAACCTAGTTTTAAGGATTTGGTTAAATGTTCTGGCACCAAGATACTCTCCCCTTTAATTAAAACTTTATTCCATGACAAGGATGTCATTTAATTATAATCATTAATATGAGTTAATAATCTAAATTCATATTGTATATATATGATTCTTCTCAAAACTAATTTTTGATGTAGAATAGGATTATATCTTTGTAGGACAATAAATTGCTATACCAATTTATTCCAAATCTCTAGTTTCTTCATACTACTTCATTTCCATCCATGGTCACCTTTGTAAGATTTATACCCACATTCTTAAGTAATTCTAAACTAAAAAATAATAACATGAGACTTTACCACAACCAAGGAACACCACCAAGTAAGAAGAAGAGAAAACAATGTAAACAAAACAAATATACACAAACCCAACAAGGAAAAAAACAAAATAAGAAAGAGAACTAACTAGCCTACCTATTCTAATTTTATCAATCTTACACATTTATTCCATGAAGACCTCTAGCGGGGTAGCAACAAAGTAATGTTTGAGATATATTCCATTAGTAGGTAATGTGAACTATGATCCTTGGTGATATTTCAACATAAAAGTATTGTTTCCCAAGATTTATATAATTTGGTAAGGACCAATCTATAAAGGAGTGAATTTACCATGTTTACGTTTGGGTTTTGATGCCTTGTCCCAAAGGACCAAATCTCCCTGTCTAAATACCTTCACTTTGGATCTCTTATCAAAACATCTTTTCATAGTTGATTGGTGTCTATTGAAGTATATAAATGTTTTTTCTCTAGCATATTCCATTTGAATAGTGTCTAACAGTCGATAATTATAAAGCTCCTAATTATCTTCCATGTATTCTTACATGAATGTGAACATAGATAACTTTAAAGTGATGGGAAAGATGGGCTCCTGACCATATACTAACAAAAAAATTTAGGATTTTAGAGCTTGTTTTATCTTGATTCGATATACTGATAATGCAAACTTAAGAAGTTTATTCCATGTTCTAGGTTTATCTTCAATAGATTTCTTGATAGATTTCATTATATTTTTGTTTATGGATTCAAAAACACTATTTCCTTAAGGATATTGATTAGAAGAAAACTTGAGTGTTATGCCTTGGTTATAAGCCCATTCTATCATTTAAATAGAAATTAATGCATATCTATTATCACACACCAAATAAATTGGGTTTCCAAATCTAGTATAAATATTTTCTTCTAAGAAATTGATCGCTTCTTCTATTATGCATTACTTAGTAGCTACTGCCTCAGTCTACCTAGTAAAATAATCCATAGTAGTAAGGATAAACTTATGGCCTTTGAAATAATTTGGGTTTATTACTCCAACAAATTCTAATCCCTATTGTGAAAAATGTTTATCTACCATCGTAAGTTGTAAAGGCATGGCTGCCTTTGGTTTCTTTGTGCTAAATATCTGACATGAATGACATTCCCTCACATGTTTATAAGCATATCTAAAGAGTTTTGGAAAATAATACCCATCCCTAAGAATATTATGAGCTATGGTTCTTCTTGAAGGGTGTCCACTTCCTAATTTTTCATGAAAGGTAGTCATAATCCAAATGCTTCTTCCTTGGACACACACCTCAAATAAATTCCCTCAAATTTCTTCATATACAAGACTCCATTCTTGATGAGGTAATGATCTACTTTGAGCCTTAAGGATATATTTTGTTCTCTTATAAATCATGGGGGACAAACACCATTGACAATTAAATGGATAACAGAGTCATACCACTCATTAGGTTGAAAATTTTATTGATCTACTTGCATGATATGAACTTTTGGATCAATACTAGTGATCATCTAAACTAAAACCTGACATTTCATTAATTTGGAAATTATCATCTCTATATCATATTCTTGTATAATTTACATATATTTACCTCTTCTTTCTCTAACCTCATTGTGACTCAACATAAGTTTTGTAGTTGGATCAGGTAATATAACATACACCTTATTTCTAATGAGGCAATGCCTAAATTTTTTTATTACTTTTACTCATTCATAAGCTTGCTTATCAATCATAGAATAATTTAGTTCTACATTTTTTAAGTTGGCACTCATGAAATCTATAAGATGATCATTCCCATCAACCTTTTGAGTTAACATTGCAACTATAGTATGCTCAGAAGAAAATGAATATAGATGGAAATCCATTGTAAAATTAGGACTTATGAGGACCGGAGTTTCAATAATCACCTTCTTAATGTCAAAAAATGCCTTCTTAGATTCTTGACTCCAATAAATTATAGTGTCTTTCTTAATCATGCCATTCAAAGGTTTAACAATCTCAACGAAGCTTGAAATAAAATTCCTCACAAAATTAATCTTGCCAAAGAATGACTTAAGTTCTTTTTGGCTATTGAGAAACCCAATTTTATAAATGGCCTCTATTCTATCAGGATCCATAGATATTATATCTTTGGTAATGACATATCCCAACAATTTTCCCTCAATGACATGAAATATGTTTTTCTTGAGGTTAAGAGATACACCATACCTCTTACATCTATCAAACACTTGTCTCAAATGTATGAAGTTCTCTTCTCTATTTTTAAAAAAATACTATAAGATCATCCATATTTATGATGATACATTTACCCATTAAACCTTGGAAATCATGATCTATGGCCCTTTTAAAAATTACCCCTATATTAATTAATCCAAAAGGCATTCTATTATAATCGTATGTTCCCCATTTAATAGTAAAAGCTATTTTCATATTATCCTCTAGAGAAAAAAGAACCTAGTTAGACCTATAAAATCCATCAAGAAAGGACACCATGGAAGATCCTAAAATAGTTTGGATAACTTGGTCCATAGAAGGTAAATGATAATTATCCTTTTCAGATGCTTTATTTAGATTTCTAAAATATATGCACAATCTTATTTCTCCATTCTTTTTTCTTATTGGGACTAGGTTTGCCACCCAAGTGGAATGTCTAATAGGAAACACTATCCTTTCATCTAACATCTTCTTGAATTCTTTAAAAATCATGGGTTCTAAAATAGGGTTGACTAGCCTTGTTTCTATCTAAGAGGTTTGTAACCTCCTTAAAGAGGTATGGTATGAGTAATGACCCTTAGGTCAAATATTTTTAAATCTTCATAAGACCAAACAATTATATCCTTTTATTTTGTAATCAACTCTCTAGCTTTCCTATTTTCCATTTCAATGCAAGCCTTCCCTATATTCACCATTTAGGGCTGATCATGTGAGCTAAGAGTCATTGCATGATAATCCTTACCATTTACCTTGGGTTTCTTAGGTGCTTCAGAAATTTTATCAAAATAAAATAGTCTTTCCAAAGAAATCATCCCTTTAGGTATCTTATTATCACTTAATTGGATTATTTTATTGTTAAGTTCTTCCTCATGAGAAGTTTCATCAATCTCATCAATAATGTGAGCCTCAAAAGCCCCAAAATTAGTTAAGAAATCTATGATTTGTTGATCATCATTGAAAACTTGGAAATGATTTATATTGTTAGGAACTAAAGGACAAGGTATTAGCTCAATACTTATGGTTTTAGAATTATGATTAGGCATGAGTTTGGCTATATTATAAGCAAGCTCATCAATACTTCTGTTCTCTTCTCTTGGACTAGCTAAGATGTTGAATTAGATCAAATCCAACACTCTAAACTTATATCTCTTTAAGTAAGATAATTTGTATTGGTACTTAATTTTCACTTGGTTAAATATAAGTTTAGATTCTCCATAGACAAGGAGTTCTTTAACTTTGTATTTAAGGTCAAACTGCAATCTAAGTATTATAGCCTCATACTTAGCCAAATTATTGGTGCAAGGAAATTGTAACTTATAAGTTCCATGGTATTGCTTTTCTAAAGGATTCATCAATATAATACCTACTCTTGATTCTAGTTTTCACTTGGCACCATCAATTTATAACTTCCCCAAACCACACATTTGAGGACTCTAAAAAGTTGGTTATTTTATAATTTCCAAAGTGAAAACTCCCAAATTAGAATCCAAGAAATTTACCATTTCATTAACAACATTATATTATGTTATTGTGTGTTTCATTTGAGGATCCCTTTTTACTCTTATTTGATTTATCACACCTTTCCAAGGAAACCATAAGTGTGAAAAATTAGTAGACATATATCCATTTAATGATTTAGTCCAATCTTTACTTAAAAGCAATCCATAAGCACTAGGAATTTCTACCACTTGGATATCAATGAATTGTTGAACCTTTAGTTCACTAGCTAGTTGTATATGCACATTTAATAATTCTCCTACAAACTTAACTCTAGATTTATCGAATTGAGTTACTACCCTATCAAATTTGATTATAATTAACCTAATTTATTCACATATCATAGCATGTATAATGTTGGTTAAACATCCTATGTTTAACAAACAATTATGAACATTTTTTTCCAAATATCTTGACTATAATTAAAAAATGTGGGGACTCTACTTTGATCATTTGTGTAATTACATTCTCACTATCATTTTTAAGGGGTTTACCACTTTTATTTGACAAATATTCTAAGAGTAAGTCTTTTTGTTATATGATTTGAGTTAGCTTGTGCAGAGTGATATTAGTTTTAATATTTTTCATATCTTTCACAATATTATAGGCAACATTGCTTAGAGGATTAATATTTAAAGTTAACTTAGAAGAACTTCCTCTATGAGGTTCAAGATTATATTTTGATATAGTGTCTAGAGGGGTCCCATAATTGTTAGGAGGGGTAGAGGTAGTCAATGGTTATTTTTGTTCCCTATTTCTCTAAGGATATGTCTACAAAAATTGATAAAATTATTGAATTTCCTTAGGAATATTCTCAGGCTCATTATCTCCTTGAAAAGGGAAATTAAATGTTTCTACCATATGTACTTGGTCACATGGTTTAGATTTAGAAGAATTTATATCAACCTCTTTGTTTAAAACCACTTCAAATGTGTCAATTTCATCTTGAAAAGCTTCAAAATATTTACAAAACTCAACACAATCAATCTCACCATGTTTGTAAGTAACATGTACCCTAAAATAATCTAGTAAGCCAATATCAGTGAGGTTTATATCCATATTCTTTATTCTAGGGAAAGACTCATTAGCTTTATTATTATAGAAACTATCATTATGAAACCTATTATTGGGTCTATTGAATTTTTTGAAAGTGAATTTCCTTCTATAATTATCATTAGCATTACCAACTTGTTTTTGTTATTTCAAAAAATTAGTGTTAAGCTTCTATACCATTTTCAATATAGATTCATTCTCTTTTTTTAGAACCTTAGCATTTTGACTTTGGCTACTATTAATGCCATTAATAGGCACTAAATATTTTTGATCATTTTCATGAAATCCATTGGTAACATGATGGCTCAATAATCTTAGATTTTGTTTAGGAGTAGCATGACTAGTAGGCAATACATTCAAAGTAGGAAACTGGTTTAATTCTAGAGTATTTTGGTTATTACTTGGGAAAAGGTTTAATGTAGGAATTTGAGGATTAAAATTTGGGATATAATAAGCCATCTATCCTTGGGGTTAAATTTGGTCACTAATAACCAGTACTTTAGAATAGGCTTGAACAAATGTGATGATAAGCAGAATACCTCTCTTCAAACATATAGAAGTCATGCGGTCAACAACATATTTATAAACCTCCAAAGTTAAACCTTCATTAGGTTTATATGGATCCATGGTTTGGCTAAACATCTTTTGGAACCTCAAATTTAATTACCTAATAGGTTCACTACTATCTCTATTAATAGTTTTGAATTGATGATAAATGACACAAGGGCTTATGATCTTTCCAAATTGATGAATGAAAATAGTGTCAAAATTATTCCATGAAATAATACAATTATCAAGTAAATTAAGGAAACATTCATATGTAACATCTTTAAATGTAAATGGGAACAACCTACATGCTACATATACATTAATAACATTCAAAAATATTAATGCATATTTGAAAGATTTAACATGTTCTTCAGTAGTATTAATACCAATTGGACTAAATATTGGCAAATATTTCTTTGGATTACATGGTAAATCATGAACCACACCTAGTATATTGATAGGGTTTCTTCTAAGCCATTCCATGTTTAGATGAAGATCAAGCACAATAATCCCTTTCAAAGGTGATGATGGTAGAGATTTAGAATACATATGCTTACCTCTATCTTTCCTAGTCCTTCTATGAGTTTCTAGTTCAAACAAGGGTTCTCTAGTCTCTAAATGTGATTTGGTCCTAATCCTTGGTAATTCCATCTTGAAGACTAAATATCATATTTTAAAATATGGTTTAACACACTAATTTATAAACAATGACAAATAATATGCACACTAATCTTAATTTTTTTAAAAATTGTTAATAAGAGGACAAAAGACATCAATCTTTAACTAAAAAAGTTCTAAGATATACTAAATTATGCAAAGATAACCAATATTTACAACTTATGACTCAAATAAACTTCTTATTGTCAAATAATTGTCAATTTTGAGAAAAATAAGTCACCTTAACTCCAAATACTAATAAGTTTTTAAAAACAAAAGTCATATTTCTACCAAGGTTACCAATCTTTAAACAATTTATGCTAAAATAAACATAATTATGTAAAATGTAGATATTTATGTCCAAATATACTCCTAAACAAATTAAGCATATTTAAAGATGCCCTCTTTCTAGCACTAACATAGATTCTCTTGTGTATGCTTCTAATTGCACCATAGGTGCTCTTAGTGTCGAAGAACACTTGTCATTTTAGGATTTTTAGAATCCATGGCATGAGTTGTTATTTGTGACTATTCATTAATTATCTATGGTGGAATAGAAGAAAAGTATGAAAATTATCCATAATATTTATTTGATTTAGTGGTTGGGATCTGCTAGGGTCTATACTATTTGAATACTTAATAATTTTGAGAATTTGGTATTGAAAATAAATGATTATTAATAATGATATTTAAGTTGGAGTGAATCTTGATAAAAATAAGTAAAAGGAAGGTTAAATAAAAAGGAAACATGATTGTAGGTTTTCATCTCAAATATTATGACAAAATTCTAATTACTTTGAGCACATCTGAACCAATTAATGTTATAAGATAGAATAAGCTCAAATTATATCACAAATTAGGAAAAATTTAAAGGAAAAATATGAATCATAAGTAAGATCCAAATATACTTTAAAGGTTTGTTGTTAAGATTTGGAAAACATAAGTACATCGAAATACAGAGCAAATAAAATGAAGTATATTTGAGATCGTTACAGTCAATTTATCATTTAGCAAAAATTAACAACCCTATGACAAGGAATATAACTCAAACAATAAGAATCATTCAAATTCAAGATAACTCCCTATAATTGAGAGATAGCATAGACATTTAACAAAAATGATCAGACAATCTTTTCAAAATTCCTTAGTTGTATTAAATGCTCTGGGTATCAATTTCTCAAAAACTCTCCCTTTACAAATGGTAACCATCTACCTATTTATAGGAAACATAGGTGGTTAATTGGTTAACTTTTAAAAATATCCAAATGTGGATAAGGATAACTATCCTTGATATAAATCCACAATGTGACAAAAAACATGCTTACTTGACAAGAAAGAGTATATGCTAATAAACTAGCATATATTTTACAACAAGAATATTCCCTTTATGAATTCCATTGTTGGGTCCTTCTAACTAACCCTATTTAAAAAAGTCCTTTATCATGGTGTATTTCTCTTTGATCAACTCAAAATCCACAACAAGCTTCATTTGGCAATCCTCTTCTTTATCCACTAACTTGTCAAATTCACTATTTATCTAAGATACAAGTTATTTGACACATTATACTTCTATAATTTGCTTCCCTACAAAGGTAATAATATCAAGGGTTTTTTGGTTATCCTTAGTTGAATGACTTTGGTTTTCTATGATGCCCTAGATGTGGGTATCAACCCTTTGCTTGCATTCTTCATCATCAATAAAGACTAAAGTAGTGGTTTGAGAAGGGTTATTTAATAAATTCCCTATAAGTTTCTCAATCTGATTTACCAAATCTGTGTCTCTCTTGATGAAGTTCTTAACATCACTACTCCAGGTGATCAAATCTTATTGTTTATCTATTAAAACTACCATGAGGATATTGAGATGTCTGAGTTTGATAATCCTGAAGTTTAAGCCCTGCTTTGTCTTATGCACCTTGATGAGCTCCTCCATCTGAGTTTAAGAATTTGACCACTAGATGATCAAGGTTTGTACCATCTTAACTTGATGGCCCAAAGCAATTAATATAGACTTAATGCTTTTCAAAATTTTGAATGAATCCATCAAGGATTTATTTAGCATTTGCAATATATTTTTAGGAATTGTCAAGAAGACCTAAGCTTCCAAATCTTTCTTTTCTTTTTCCAAGTTAAGGATCCTCTATTTTAATCCTTGAACTCTAGCCAAGGCCATTGTTGATTGACCTAGTACAATGCTATCTACATCATCTTGAATAATATGATGCTCCCCTACCATTTTTCTTAAAATATGAATTAAGCCTATAAATGGTCCACCTTTTACAAGGTAAACTCCTTAGTACCAACCAGTGACCCTTTTGGTCACTACTTTTTCAAGAGTTTATGTCTATGGATTAAATTAGACATGAGGATCAAGTTATTTTACCTATGGTTGTTGAGGAATATTTACATTTTAACTTCCATAGGCTCCTAGGGTACCAACCCATTGGCTTTCTTTATTATTAAGAATTTGTATGTTTCTCTCTACTTGTTTGTTCAACATATCTTGAATCCATGGTTTGACATTATCTTGAACACCTATGTCCATTCAAGTCAGGTCTAGTGAAGGAGAAAGAGATGGGATTTTTTGCAACTTCCCATAAACAAACCAATCAATAATGGTTGGTCTATGAATAGGATTATCAACACTAAAGAGGTTTGTTTCACTAGTGGTGTAAGTGAAAGTTAACCTAGGCCTATTCCTTGGAGCTATGAGAACTAAGGC
The DNA here is from genome assembly GCA_037957365.1 of Torreya grandis. Lineage (NCBI taxonomy): Eukaryota > Viridiplantae > Streptophyta > Pinopsida > Cupressales > Taxaceae > Torreya > Torreya grandis. The sequence goes on along the minus strand of JARHVA010011551.1, from coordinate 8,488 downwards.
TAATTTGCCCGTCTCTTTCCAATGCTCAATGGAACCAACTCTTTACCTTATTGCTCAGATGAGTCTTCTTCCTTATCTAAACCGTAACTTATTATGATGTTAACAAGGTCACTCTCCACTATATCTCTAGTTTCTAAATAAATTAAGCTAATAACTTATATTGAGGAAGAAGGCATTTGTGGGGATGCCTAAATTTGGAGGTTTTCAACAAGTCTTTACTCAATATTGGACTCCTCACTTTTAGCTTTAACTTTTCCTTTTGCATCTTCAATTTTCTCAATCTAAGGTGACTTTGTCAATTCTCCCTACTGAGGCTCAGAGGATTGTCCCTCAATAGGTGGTTCTTGATTGTAGTCCTAGATGGCCTTGGTGACAAGTGATACTTTAAAAGATGTAAATATCATATTTATATTAAAAGCTTATTATCCCTGACCAACCTATGTTCTAAGGTTATGTTTTAGTTTTTAACCCTAGATAGGACTTCTTCAAAGTCCTTTGCTACTATGTAAATACCATCCCCAACACTTGGTTCATGCTTGTACTTAGTCCTTGGGACCTTCCTATCCTAAATATGGTTAGCCACATTATTATTGGGGTCCCACATTTTAAGATCATCTAATTATAAACCAAACTAGTTCGTATGCATCACCATGATCTCTAACACTTCCAATATTTGATTATAATTCTACTAATGTCTAGTGGGAAGGGATGAACTTGAGCCCTTTTATTCTTCTTGCAATGCTAATCTATGCCCTGGATATTTGATAAGAAATTTCTTACTGTGAAAGTTTATTGGGAACATATATGGGTTGTCTATATGGCTATACCATGATTTTTTCTATCCTTATTATAGTGCAATCTAGATAGAAGCACACATCCCCCATGGTATTCACTTGTTTTTTGATTAGAGGATGAAGTATATGCATAGGAATACCAGTGATTATCTCAAAAATGACTTAGAAGATACCATCACATATGAATTGCATATGATGCTTGTATATTAAAATATGGAATTTAGAGTAATGATGGGAAATGGTAGTCCTACCATGAGGAGATCAATTTCAAATGTTAGGGAAATTAATAAAGCAAGGAATGAGTCTAAGAGGTAAGACATCATAAAGAAATGTTTGAAGGTCTTTCCCTTGATGGTTTTAAACTATTTGGCCAAGAAGAAACTTATCAAGTTTCCAATGGGAGGGGTTAGGTTCCACTCCAACATGTAACAAACATAAGACACCTAGACCTTAATCACATAGGTTTTATAAGAGGCACAAAAGGCCCTTGTCAATAATGTCATAGCTACCCTAGCACCTTCTCTAAATTGGGTAATAGTAATCTCACCATTAGGTGTCCTAAAAACATGGGAACCTTGAATTAACCAAGATGAAAGAACTAAATCTAGGTTTTGGTAAATTTTCCATTCTCTTAAGGAAGGAAGATCAACATGAGGTAAAGGGATCTTATAATAAGTATCAAAGGCCTTGGGAGCTATGCATGTAATTTTACTAATATTTCCTTCATGAATAATCCATTCTCCATCTACTCTATAGTCAAAAAAAATAGGAACAATAAGGTTGATGTAATGCATTACCTCTATTTTAGTAGCGACATGATGAAGGCCTACCATTTAAATTGATACTAAATCCTTATATATTTGGTATATTGAAGCATTTATATTTTCTTCCTAAGAAATTGGTTGCAACTGTTTGACAAAGAAGAATAATTTAGACCAATTCCTTATTCCATGTACATTAAATGCTATTAAATCTAACTTTATGTCTCTAAATAACCTTCCTTCACCATCTGAAGTTAGATAAAGATCTGCTTTAATCTTCATTTGTTGCTTGCCCACTGCCATTAATAATAGTGTATTGTAATTTTAAAGCTATCAAAGTTCTCACTAAGGCACCTACTCTGAATCTAGTTTTAAATTATTTCAAGTGTCACCTAATCAATTTGAACTAAATCTATCCTTCTTTATGGAAGGTTTAGGGTTTTTCTACTTTAATGACCAAAACATCCAACTTTGATCTCATACATGCCTTAGATATGATAGAACCTTTCTTATCATCTCTCTTGTGTTTTTCAATCATGAAATATCTTTCATTTGTATCCTCCACACCTATGTGGAGCTCATGTGGCAAGCTTTAATGCCTTTTGTGGAAATTTTCATAAATTCCATTTGAAAGAGTGACCGTTGGTTTTTAAAAAGTCCCTTTTATTTTACTTTGAAAATCCAAATCTTGGTCCTTGAATTTCATTGGTTCTTGATCTTTGAGATTATTAATTATGCCATCTATTAAAATTTATAAGCCTTCGAAAAGTCTTCAATTGGCTCGCACCTTTGTTTCAAATAAAGTTAACAAGCAACCACCATTGGATCCTTCAAAAGATCTTGAGGCTTCTATGTTGATGTGCACTATTGGATCAAATCTAGTGAGAAAGTGATCACTATTGGATCCTACAAGAATCTTACCCTTTTAATTAATAAAAAGATAGGCCAATATTTTATGTCTCAATCTTTTCTTCTTAATAAAACCAATAATCTCTTAAAAAATCTTTATAAATACCCCCTTTGATTAGGCTTAAAAAATTATCTAGGTTAAATTTGATGGGTTCAGTCTTGTCAAATACATCCTCATAGACGTCAAATGATAGGGGCAAACCTATCAATTTTTATATAACAAAATCTTTTTATTTCAATTTAAATTTTATGGGTTTGGTCACATCAAATACATTTTCACAAATTTTAAATGATGGGGGTGAACCTATCAATTTTAAAATAATGAAACTTATTGATCTAATAATTGAATGCCACATGTAAAACCATTGGGAGATCTTAAGGATTTAGGGATTATCTATGTTAAATTATATGTGTTTGATCTTTTCAAATACATCCTCGAAGATGTCAAATAATGGGGGAAAACCTATCAAATTTAAGACAATTAAATCTTTCTATTTTAATTTAAATTTGATGGGTTAGGTCCCATCAAATACATCCTCACAAATGTCAAATGATGAGGGTAAACCTATCCATTTTTAAAAAATGAAAATTATCTTTTACACCATTAGATTTAAAAAATTTGATCAAGTGATCACCGTTAGATTTTCACTGGGGCTCAAATCATTAACTATATGCCTTTCTTAAATACTTTGAGATTAACACACTATTAGATCAAATCTAATAAACAAGTGCAAGTCATTAGATCTATAAAAGCATATGAACTTTAATCTAAAACTTGATTATGCATAAAATTTCTTACTAGACTTTCTCATGAACATTTAAATTCAAATCATTAGGGTTTATTATTTGGCAACCCTACCTTATTTCATGGAAGCTATAATTAATAACCTTTAAGACAATTTTTTAACAACATCAAAACATGATCAAACAATAGTTCACACTTATTCTAGGATATAGAATCTTGGGAAACAATCACATGGGTCCCCTTTCCAAAAAAAAGATGTGGGGTGTTGGTCTCAATAGAACCTTCTTCATATATTCCATAATATTCACTAGAGAGATGTCAACCCTGTCATGTCCTTTAAGAGATATAACACTACCACTAACTTGTGTAACTTGATGTGTAGGAGAAGGTATAGAAATATCTTTAACATTATGGGTTTTTTTGATTTACCAAAGCTATGGGGGATGAATTTGACATACCTAATCCTTGAGGTATTTGAGAGTTCATGTTTGGACCACTACTTTCCCCTTGGACTTAATCAACCACTATCTTATTTGACCTTGTATTTATAGCTATGGAGCTTGAGCCAATGTTGAAATTACCATGGTAGTTGATTACACATGAGTCCTATTGATATTAATTTATAAATACAAAATTTAATTGAACATCTCCTCCATTGATTTCTCCTCCAATAGGAATCTCTACTTGTGTCAAGAAAGGAATTATTCCCCATTGAGCCATATAAGCTTGATTGAATGCATCATTTGTGTAAGTGTAAGATTCATGGTCCCATAAAGGTTTCTCTCCATTTTCTAGAAAAATATTGTTTTGGATAGGTACAATTGATTTATAGGTAGAAGGAACATTCTAATTTTTTATATTATGTTGTTTCCCTTGAGTTAACTTCCTTTGTCCTTGATATTGACCTTGAAAGGGTTGTTTAGGAGCTTGATAAAATTGATAGGGTTGGAAATGACGTTGAAAATACCTCCATTTCTACTATTTTGTTTCCACTCAAGATTTTGAACCTATTCTCTAATATCCTTAATCATATCTTCCTCATTTTTCTTTCTTGGTTAATTAGGGGAATCTTACTTATGTTTAGGTGTGGGAATAATAGAAATGGTAAGCATAGGATCTTGAACATTATGAAAAAAAGGCATGAGAGGTATAGGAAATATTTTACTAGCTTGAATAAGGTAGTTATTAACTATTATGGATGTCTCACAAGCATTAAGCAAAGTATCCCCTCCCATATATTGAATCATCATAGAGATATCACAATTGAATGCCTTGATGTAGTAAAGGAAAGCATGATGGGAAGTAAGACTTACCAAGATTTAGATCCTATCCTATGTCTTTAGGAATATTGTGTTGAAGTCTTGAATGGCCTCTTGAGGTGTTCTTTTATTGTAGTCACTTACTTAGTCAAGGACAAGTGGTCATATTTGTCCTCAAATCGCCTTCCCAAGGCCTCACCCAATTCATCCCATGTAGTGATGGACTTGGGAGCCAAAGTGACATAATAATCAAGTGACTTTATTTTGAAATATATAGTGAAAAAATTTATAGCAATGTCCTCTTCAATGATGTTATATATACTATAATAATTTTCAATATTTCTTATGTGTTCAATAGTAGTGGCAGCTTCTCCCATGAATGAAGGCAAAAATTTTAGGGATGCCATAGGCATGTCATTATATTGATAAAGTGAGAATGTAATATGGACATTAAAGGTGAAAAATGTTAGGTTCTTTGGGGATTTCATATTTCAAATTAGAACTAATAAATATCTCATAATAAGTAAGTGAACATCCAAAGACGCTTTGGAGTATGGATGGGTATTAACAAAGCTCTTTTCGATAAGATAATAGCAAGATAACTCTAAAAATTCAAATGGAATGCTTTTAGTATAAGATATTGTGTTTACTCTAGTCATTAAAATGAATTTATATTCTAAAACTAAGAGCTAATGAGAATCGAGTTGCCAATGATGCATGAAGGAAGCTTTATAACTTTAAATTTGCCAAGGTCAACATATACCTATGAGAACTTATTAGACTATGAATCCCATCAAGCATGCTAAAAAATTTATCAATAAAATTTTCACCCCAAGGAGGGTCCTACTCCATCCTAATTCAATTTTATCTAATGTGGAAACATATCTCAAGTTGTGGGTGACCTATGGGAGAGATGAGTTTTTAGATTGAAGTGGTAGTTCCCTTGCATCACACCTAAAACTAACCACTATTATACTTTCTTTGAAATAAAAAGGATAGAAGGGATTTATAACTAACCTAAAATGGGTGATGTGCTAAGATTAACTTTATAATATTATGATGAAATTTCATTATGAAAGGCAATTTACAAAACTGATCTCAAAACCAAAGGTTCTTCTAATAAAAGTATTTCAACATGAATTTTAAGATGCCATGCATTTCTCAAGGTAGATTAATAAAACATATTATTATAAACACTAGTACTCTTATTTACACTTAAATACATATAAAAATATCTAACTACACTTCATGTGACATATTATAGGGTAGATTACTTTCACAAAACATAAGAGAATGCAATGATCATAACGAGAGATAACTATCACTTGTCATTCAACCATGAACTAATAGACACACATAGAAAAGAAGTTGAGAACTCAAAACCAACATGAAATATTTTTTTAGAAGGAAAAAATAGTACTCAAAATAGCAAGACCTTTTAATACTAAATATGGATATCATATAAGGCCCAAATTGGCTATTTATATAAGATAATTGAGAGAGAGAGAGAGAGAGAGAGAGAGAGAGAGAGAGGAGAGAGAGAGATGAGAGAGAGAGAGAGATGAGAGAGAGAGAGAGAGAGAGAGAGAGAGAGAGGTGGTGTAGAAGGATAAGATTGATAAGTTTCTATGTTAGATTTAAAAATACGGATAAGGTATGTGTATTCTAAAATATATTACAAATCTATGTGTCTTAATTATGAAGATTCTCCAATCTTCCAATTGGCATAGGACTTACAACTTAGCTTGACACCCTGATCATATTCTTACAAACATACCTTACATATTAAGAGTGAAATTTGGGTTTATAAATCATCAATTATCCATAAATTCCTTTATAACCCCTCATTCAACACCTATAATTCATTAATAAACTCATTTGATCTGATATTTCATCATTCATAAGCTTAATGTGTCTTGAAACTCCTCATTTCCCATGCCTATCTTGGTCCAAGTGGCTCAAAACTTGAGTTCATATTATCCAAGGCACTTTATTTCCATGGATGGACTTCAAATAACTTATCATACCCTCAAAAATCCATTTTGGTTTGTGTAACAACTCCTAGGACTCCATTTTGATCCTCAAGCTCTCAATAGGCATATTTTCCTTATAGCCCTAAAAACTTATAAACATTCTTGTGTATAATAATGTATAGAGGATATTAAGAAGATGAGAACATATTTGAGGACCTAGTATTCCCTTATATCTTTAGGTCAAATTTCATGTCCAAAATCTGAGTAGAAGTGCCTTTTTATACCTTTCCCTTTCCTCAATTAGGTCTCCTTACCTAGAACCCTATTTTTCTAATCCAAACATCTACCACACATGTGAAATTAAATTAAAGAGTCTAATTCACTTTTCCTATCCTCTCACCAACAACCATGTCAAATTTTAATACCTAAGACCTTGTGTAAGTTTGGCAACCATGAAATGGCCTTACCACCTAATCTTTTTAGGCTTGTTTAGGATTGCCTTGGAAAATGAGCTTTTTTTATCACTTTAAATATATATTATGCATATTTTTTGTCTTGAAAAGATAAAATACATCTCAGGTGACCTCCTACAATATTTTTCAAGTTCTCCTTTGCTCAAAACCCTTATAAAAGACTAAAAATCATAAAAAAAATATTGTATTTATTCTAGTATGTATAATTTATAGTAGCAAAAAAGCAAATATATATACCATAGTTAGAGTCATAAATAACATATAAGATGTTTCAAGATCAAACTAGGTCAGTTCATGTGCATGAGAAGTCCATTTCTCTTGATTGGTCACTACTAGGGTTTTAGGAGGGTTTAGAGTTCCTTAAGTTATTAAAAATTATTCATAAAATGTAGGCCCTCAAACCATAAACCAATGACACAATTTTGTAGTTATAGGGCCCCTAAATCAATTTAAAAAACTATTAAGGTCCCATGAAAAAATCTCATGAATGTTTTGAGTATGATAAGTTGACTCTCAGAATGTAAACAAGACATTAGAGAGGGGTCTAAGTTCTTAGCCTTTGTTCACGTAGGTTAGAGAATTAATCAAATAATTTATGTCAAAATAAATAATTATGGGGATCTTCATACCTCCTCTAAAATAAATTTAACTCCATGTTTTAGGTTCAAGTTATAATAGGTGAGAAAAAAATTGCCTTTTGGATGAAAATATTACATGAAGAGAGCTCATGTTGGTCTTAAGGAAAAAATTGGCACCTTTATTACTTTGATATTCCTATGATGATTACTTAAAGTATATAATATCATATTTAACCGTTTAAAACTTTAAAACCATCCATTTACCTCCAAAAAACTATTATTTCATGACTGTATTTCATGGTCTGTGCATGGTATTAGGGTTGCTAGGCCTAAACAGGGTCTTGTCTTATTTCAATTAATTTTTTTTGTTCTAGTGGTTGATTGGAACTTTTTAATCAGTATGAAACACTTAAAAAAATGTATACCACCTATCATTCACCACACATACCCTTACCTCTCTCTATACAATAGAAACTTCTCATCAACCTAGTAGGCTTATGTATATGCATTTGCTTGTGTGGTTAGAGTTTAGAGCTCGATAAGCAATCAACTCTATTGAAAATTATTCATTATTTAGGTTTGTTTGACTTGAATGGGTTATTAAAACATGATTATAACTTCACCATAACTCTCATATCACTATATTTATATGACTTCCTCTTAGCAAAGATAACTCTTCTTAGTAACCTGTAGGTGGTTATTAGATAGTTTGACTACATTCTTTGGATTATAGGACATTAATTTCATAATTTTGACATTTTAAATGACTTATTTAAATATTTTAAATATATAAAACTTTGAAAACTCACTCTCAAGTCACTATGACTTCATAACCTATAGTTTTTAAGTTTGCCTTCTCAAAGTGGTTGTAGGTGGTCATTTGAAGAGAGCTTGAATATGAGGCTTTGAACTCAGTCCCCTCCACTCCATCATGGAATTTTGAAGCTATTAAAACCTTCTATCATGTCCTTCTCACTAGTCCAAAAATCACATTTT
>JARHVA010011550.1:22500-40000 GCA_037957365.1 Torreya grandis | reverse complement strand
AAAATGAAGAACTTCCAATCAAACAACATCTCTAACTATGATCATCTAGAGGTGGTGTACGTGGTCGTAGACCCATTCCTATCTATTATGGAGGATTTTTGGCCATTTACCTCTACAATGTTGAGGTGAAATAGGACATGAATGAACTCATTCTCTACATCTAACTATACTCTACAGAATTGGGTGCCATGTAACATGTGAGAACATCTACCTCATATAAAATCTTATAGTATTTTGCCTCAACCTTGGCCTATATGCTCTATATGAGGGCCTTTAAAAGGACATGTTATGTGAAAATATATTGATCCTCATCTCATTCCTCATAGATCCTCTACATGTCAGCTTACGATTTATCCTTCTCACCATTAAAATACTATTGAATGTCACTCATTTTTGAAACCTTAATCCTCAAGGTTTCAATATATATATGGGTATGTGCATGGAGTTGGGGGTTAATTCCATGGACATGCCCTATAACATGTATGTGTTATAGCTTGACATTACCAATCCATAACATGTACACATTATAAAAATAATGCGTACACATAATCTAAACTATTACAAAAAAAACATTGTCCCATATTTTTTATCCATTTGCATTTTCCCAATTATCATTCATGTTTTGATTGAAAGATTATGTTTTGGCCTACAAGATTCATGTTTTCCCCTCCATTCACCACATCAATAATGTCACCATGAGGAAGAGGTATGTTTTTCATAGATTAAATCAATTTTATGATTTTTTTGAATGTGAATTATAAATTTGTTTTTTTATTTTTCTGTAATAGTTTAACATGTTCCACATAACCCTACACCTAATCATATACCTAACCTTCTACCCATCCCTAATAACCCTCTACCTAACCCTCTTGTAGTTACCATAGATCCCCTACGTAGCTAGGAGGAATAAGTTGCTCACATAGTGGAGAAAAAAATTTGAAATTCAACAAATAATTATGAAAATGATGGATCCCACTTCCAAAAATATCCACCACACCTTTTTTTCCAATAAAATAGAGTTGATATTAGGTCAAGTTGATAGATGGAGGTTATATCAAGATATTTTTAGGGCCTACTATGCTAACAAATTATCAACATCTGAGGTGAAGAACAAAAATATAACAAAAGATCAAATTTATGTCTTATTTATCAACTCGACCACCAATTCCCCATTTCCCACAACAACTAAATGTTTCCCAATCCACATATGCGAACATGATTTTATTATAGATAATTTTTTGGAGTGATGGTGGATGGTGTTTGACTATCCCCCTTATAATAATCATGAGGTCCCTTTGGAATTTTTTAGGAAACTCTATTACTCATTTGTCCTCAATCAAATTACAAACTACTTTGACTATGGTGAGTTTAGGGTCAAGGGAAAGGCTCAGCATAGGATCGACCAGGTGCACATCATGCACCTAATCAACCTACAAGGATCCCTACCCAAAAGTTAATTGATTGAGAGATTCCCTTTGTGTTAAAAAAGGTTGTGGAGATACTAATACACTCATTCATCCCAAGAGTATACTTTTAGAGATAAATGCTTGAGATACTCTAGTTAGTGGTAATACCCGACCCCACCAATGTAGATGTTATGGTTCTATATGCACTAGACTTTTAGATGATGATGGTTGTGCTTCAAGGGGCTTGGAGGATGTGCTCTTCACTGGTGAGTTATTGGCACACACATTTGGTTCAGATATATTTGGATTCTCTACACATATGTAGGTATATTTTATATAAATTTAATGTTAAAATGTTAAGCTATATTTGTAATTGAAAAAGGTAATAACTAATTTACATGTTTAAATTGAATAATATATATGTGTTGTTCTGTGTTCCAAGAGGAGACATTCTAGGATGTTTATGATCATCATGCCATGAAATGTGACCTAATTTATCCCTTCAGTCACATTGTATACTCTAATCTAGGTTCAAGGGGTTTAAATTGACAACATTTCCATTTGAATATGCATTTTAGATTAAATTAGGGTTTGTTAAGTCACACATATTTCATCTATATTATACAATCAATGGGGCCATAAATTTTGTTTAGGGGCCTAATTTTACCTAAATCACATCCTTAATTAAACCAATTGACTAATTTGTTCAATTCATGATAGATATAATCATACTCGATTTTGACCCAAATCATATATATCATGATCTTAGAGTTATGTCAATAAGGTGTTCAAATTGGCCTCCCATGCCTCCTCAATTGAATTTCCCCTATAGTTTAACCTTTTTATGCCATGTGTGTACCTCATACAACCAATATTATGTTAAAGCTATCAAAAATGCATCTTGTCTTGGAAGTTTCAGAGTTGACAATGACATAGGAGGCCAAATTCAATTACATATCACCATGTATACCTTATACATGCTCAAAAGTTTGAACATTGTTAGAGGTATCAATTACTAGAAGCTTTAGAGAACTAGATGTTAGATCCCTATGAGTCTCAATCTAATTAGATATGTATGCACGTGTGTATCTTGTACACACATATATTTATGTTAGTGATCTAACTATCACTTATCCTAGAAGCCTAAAATTTGTTAGAGCCTTAGGATGCCTAATCCAATTGAATATTTCCACATACATGTGTTGGTCTAGTACACCTAGATAAGTGTTAAAGTTTTCATATATGCACATCTTTGATACTTAGACATGTTCCATAATCGATCCAATCAATCGAACTAAGGCTTATTAACAAATTTATCATGCATACATAGAATCCAATAATGTTTAAAGATTGAAATCAATCCAATCAAATCATGTCTAGTAAATAATTCACACATGTGGTGTGAGCCTTTGACTTGCCATTACTATATGGAAATTGTCATGTATAGCCCTTTAAGGTCCCATCCAAATTTCAAGAAAGAACCAAATGTTATCAATTTTATATAGGTATACATATTCAAATTATTTATATCCCTCTACCTTGAATTACCTCTATAGATCCCAAAACATATATTCATATCAATTCCTACATTAATGAGAGAACACAATTCAACAATGGGTGAGGCTCAACCTCAAATCCCAAGTTAAAGCAAAAATTATGAGACACATACTAATTTATTGTAATCCACATCATAAGGTTTAAATTCATTACAATGAAATATGAACACAATGATTGAATATATATGTAAAAACTATATATAATATTGAAACCTTTGGTGAGGGGGTACACACTAGTATTTAGTTATGATCAACCATATATATGAGGTGAGCAATTCATCATCCACATGAACAATTATTGGGTCTCTCTGCTCAACATCATCCTTGAGGGGAAGTAGGTCTCATATTTAGGGTACATTCTCATAGTTTTAATGTATCTTGAATAAGTTCAATAGAGTTTATCCAGGATAACTTATACATATGTCATACTTGGTCAATTCTAGGTCTACGCCATCACTTAATTGTTTCAAGAAACTTCCCTAGTGTAAATAGATATTTTCTAATCTATACATTCATCACTAGCCACATCATCTTAAAACAACATCTTAATAAATTACCACATCATCACTAATCGATACATGTGACCATTTCAAGTTTATTGAGCTCAAAACCACATCTTATACTAAACCACATTTTAGGTCCATCATCCCACTTTCATATCTTACCATCCCAATTATCTAGTAAGGTATAAAACTATATGGTATTGATAAGCATCAAGCATTGTCTAGCTTATTTTTAATCTTGAAATTGTTGCATCCATGGTGCAACTAGGACTAGTACCATTTCAAAGACAACTCTTCAGATGACATAGAAATAGACGGAGTGGTTGATGATTATTCCATGTGTGAAAGAGGGGTAGATGAAGGATATGCACATAATGTAAGATTAACCATATTTTGACAAGAGATCTTAATTTTACAAGTAATTTGAATAATATATTTGAATATATTAGGGGAATCAAGTGAATAATTGTAATAATATAAGACTCTTATTATAAATTTAATTGGGACGTCAAAATGAACCTATTGAATTAGATTCACTAAGTGACCTTAGAGGAAATTAATGTGACTTTATTCTAAAGAATTTAATAATGTTTTTTGGATAATCCAAGGTAGGATTCATAGGCATTAGGCTCCATTAGATAGTATTCTTGAAATATATATCAAGGAGATGCACTATTACACCAAGGGCTTAATTCTTATTTCTACTTTCACAAGATTATCTATACTACATAGTCCAATTTAACGGGTTTCCCACTTAAACAAATTAGTTCAAAATTTATAAATAAAGAGGTTTGGTAAGAGATATCAAAGAAACAACAAAAGGATAAGATAAAATTTTAGGTAAGTAGGATAATATCAATAAGAAACATAAAATTTAAGGGCAAGTAGGATTTTAGGTAACTAACGTGGTAAGGTATATCCTTACCCTACTAGGGGAACGATCCCAATAGTTGTGCATGTTTCAATTGTCAAACAAGGTTTTTGTTAACATGTCTTCTATTGACCAAACATATTGGTGCATATATTTATATATTAAAGTGCACCAAAATTTAAATATGTAATATCTAATACTTGTTCAACATTTATTCTATAAAATTAAAAGTAACCAATCACATCTTGACAACTAAGAGTCAAGGATTGATACTCTAATGCACAATAATTGGTACACTAAAGGTTATGTTTTGATCATAGGTTTAAAAAATGCATTTTATGACCTCTTGTAATAAAATTAGTTATATTATCAAATGTATAATTTGTTAGACCTTTAAACCTTAGTTATAATTAATTAATATGACATATTGAAATGGTTAAAATTTTTGAAGTCTCATGTGAGGTTATGGCACCTTAATTCACTATCCAAAGCTAATGGGACCTTTTCCCTATAAGAAACATGAAATTTAACATTTCCCCTATAAGGATTCATGGCTAATGGGACCTTTCCCCCATACCAAAAATAAAATTTATTTGTTTCATTTTATGTCTAAGAAATGCATATGTGTTGTTTATTGCATTATATAATGCATACATGTTATTTAAATTTGAATTTGAAACCAAGCCTTTAGGCTTAGAAATGGCTTAGATTTCTGATCCAAAGGCTTGGGATTATGCATCTACAGTCGAGACCAAGAATTTTAGGAAGAAAAAAAATAAATTTAAACTTCAATCATGAAATATGGTATGGATTTAAACATCAAAACTTGAAAAATCATTAGCATTATGATGATCACATTGTCCTCTTTCTAAATGTATGATTTTTATAATTTTTGGGATATTTTAAGGGTTCAATCTATATTTAATTCTAACAACACCTTTTTTAGGCCACTACAAGCCTCACCTATACATGCTTATTCATGTTTATCTAATTTTTTTTTCATTGATCCAAATCCAAATAAAATTATGTGGTAACAAACTAGGCCCAATTCTACACACATTAAAATATATATATATTTTTAAGGTAGTTAGGGTGGGTCGCATAGATGGCTATCCATTTTTTGTCAATTTTTAGGATATACTTAATTAAAAAATTCATCAAAAAAATATTTAAAAATTTCATAACAAAATAGAATAGCTAATATAAATATTCACCAAAGGGTTTCTAACAATATTAAACGATGCTCAAAAATGCTGGGTCACATGAAATGGTGCAATTCAAATTTTATTAAAAAAATAGGAGGTCCTCTTCAAATTTTATATGGTTGACTTATTTATACTTAACCATTTTTTTTTAAAATAGTTTTTTGGAAACTAGACTCAAAATTCTACAATTCATGTTTGTATACCATCTTCAAATTTTGAGTGTATCCATATCTAATTATCTACAAAAGTTCACATTTCTAAAATTTCAAAAAAACCATGTCATGGATAGGCCCTTTTTTCCCCCGAGTTGGTGCAATTACCCATATGCAATGGAAAAATATTACCCTATGCATCTATAAGTTATATCTATAACAAGGCCACAATAGCCTCTATTCCTAATATCTTATCCAATTTGGTATGAACCTCCAACAACAACCCATAAAGAATATCCTAACTGACCTCTTATCTACTAAGCCCTCAAGGATATTCATACTTAGCCACTTATCATGTATCCATATCATGTTCATTGCTATGTCCCTCACTACCACTATTACTCTTGCTGACACTAATACTGATGTTGATACTCATTCTTTACAACCCAAAAAATATAATCATAGGTGTTGGCAACTATAATGGTGCATGTATCAACTAGTGGGGAGTTTCTTGTATCTCTAAAGTTAATTTCCAATGTCCATACATTGTTATCTATAATTTTTTCCTCTATTGTATATGATTCTCACATGATGAACATGTTTCATCAATGCTCACACTATTGATGGTCTATGCCTAGTCAATCTAACCAATAGAAATTGAGTCTAATATATTGCATATGCCCCTATGACAACTCCATATGCTACTCCTATGAAATAGGCCAACATGAAATTTGGTTTTACCATAAAAAAAACTTTCAAATTGTATAGTACTCAAGGAAATATACCCCCACTTAATGATCTCACTCATCATATGATCAAAGTAATGATGCACCTTAGTAACGTCCTACTAGAATCCAAAATACCTCCGTACTCGATCATGAAGATATCTCTGAATAATAAGAGCATGAAGACCTATAATATAGCATGGAGTAGTCATTAACCACATCATATATATATATATATATATATATATATATATATATATATATATATATATATATATACTCAAACCATCCAAAATAAATGTGTATAAGAAAGCACTAGACAAATTCCTTACCACTCATGTCCTTAATAGCTCACCAGTAGAATGGCAAGCCCACTCTATGTCTCCATCAAACGCCTCTTACAAATTACTAACCATAAGATAGTGGCTCCTATGGACACTATTGTCATCTTATTCTAACTATCCACTCAATTAAAATATTATCCCAAGCCTAGACCTAAAGGAACATATAGGGCTCAATGATCCAGCCATGATGGTAAGCCAACATATGCAAATCTTTATAAAACTAGGTAAATACCAAGGCTTCCTAGTAAAATTAAGAAGTATTATAAATCATATTCAATATTACCCCTCATATTCCCATATATAAATATAGGCATCTTTATATAGGTATAATTACGCCACTAACTATGGCCATAAGATTGACAACCTATCAATCAATCAATAGTTGAGCCTATAGTGAATCTTTATCAACCACTCCATGTATGATGACATCAATCAAACCAATAAAATACACTAATATATCCTATCATCCATGCTATAACTAATTTATTTTTCATCCTTAGGTCAAAATGTGGAGAATCTACCAGACATCCTCCAAATTCACTATTGCCTATCGATAGGTGAAACATGTCATCTTTTAATGCAAATAATTAATTAGTGTAGAAAGAAAATACATATTTTCTTGAATCGCATGAATTATTTTTACCTAAAAAAAACTAATTAAATAATTTATTGTAATTACCTCCTCATTTAATATCAATATTCATCTAAATATGGATGATATTCTCTCATAAGCTATCAAAATTGGGACTCTCTCTTCTAATTTCAAGCATATCAATACACTTCGGTAAATCTATCTACCTAGGCACTAACAACGAATCAAACCAAACATCATTTATATTTTCATTTTAATTTTCAATTCAATCATTTAGATTTATTTAATAAAATTTTAATCGATTGAAGACTTCATCAAATTAGGTCCATTTGACACTGAGGTAATCTTGCCATTTTCTAGTGATATCATCATTTAACAAGACATTCCCATTTTTTCATAGCATAATATTATTATTTATCAAATAATCTATACCATTTTTTAAATCTCTAATTATCCATAAAATTTATGTTATTTTCCCTCATGATCTCCTCATTATATGAGTCTATACTATCATTTTAATTATTTTTATTTTTGTTGTGATTTCATTTATTTTGGTGATATCATTGTTCCTAACATGTTCCCTTCATTTGTAATGACATTATCACCATTATCATAGTAATATAATTATTTTAATGGTAGATACTATAATTTTTACATCCTATGAAAATGGTGAGATTGAAAAGTTATATAACCTCTCCTTAGTGGTTACCTATACTCTCGAACCCAGTTACCAAGATGCATGTGCCATGTGTTATATTTTATCAATCTTGACTAAATTATGTAAAAAAATCAAAAGTAAATAACTCTAAAATGGGAGGGGGAAAATGAACTATATTCACTTGCAAGGGTCAATTTATAGATCAAAATTTGAAATCTTGCCCCTTACCCCTCTAAATACATAACACTTTTAGTAGTTTCCTATATGTCACTTTGTGTATAATGTAATGAATTAAACAAGGTAATTGTATATCAATTTTTTCTCAATCCATTATAAAATAAAAAATTATAAATAAATTATTAATCACTATGAGCTCTTCTACACAAAACATGAAAATTAGAGTCATAAACAACTATTTTACTATCATCAAAAGTAATCATAGAACATGGTGTAACACCTTGATTAAATATACCAATAATAACATCTAATAGATGATCATATTATGTATAAGGTGGATAAGCATTATAAGTGTGATACACATTTGAAGTATCCTTATTTTTATCATGCTTAGGAAAAGCATCACTCCAATATTTATATTATCATTGTCATATTTTTTAGGCTTTGATTCATCTCCAGGAATATCTACCTCTACGAAATTACTTTCAATAAGATCTTGAAATAGATGCCTTCATTTATAAAAATTGTTTTTAGAATTACCATTCCACCTATGATAATCACAATATGCATTATTGTCAAATAATTTACTATGAATTGTGTTCACGTCAACTTTAAATGGAAGACTCAAAGTTATTACATGATATTCAATTCAAATTTGTAAAATAATATAAGGTGGTTTTGGTAATGTATAAAATTGCCTTTATGTTTGATTAAAAAATACTATATTAGTAATTTGAGAAATAGAATTCACTTGTATCTTTGGTTATTCTTTAGTATCATATGTCTTAGCTTTGTAAGATGATTTTATTTAAAACTTGGTTATAGAAATTGTAGTAAATGTACATGTGTACTTAATCTTTTTCAAATAAATAAGTTTGAATTCTCTATCTCTTATAGCATTCCAAATCTCTTCAAATGATTAAAATTTCTTAAATATTGTTGATTCATCTAACAATGCAAAAAAACATTTTTTGAATATGTCTTGTGGTTCATTCACCACCAATTCATTAGTCATTTTAGACAACATAGTATTGTAACTAAGAACATACTCGCAAATAGGTTCATTAGTTCCTTTTTTTAGCTTAGAAATTTGTACATATAAGTTTTTATCATAAATTTTTATTAGAATTTTTTTTAGAAATATATATATTAAATGATTTCATAGATTGAGTAGGTAGATCATAGAACTAATGCCAAGCATAATATTTTAATCTCCTTGGAAAGAGTTTAGTTAGTAATTTATCATTATATGTATATTCAAAGCATTTTCATGATAAGATATAAGATGTTGTTTATGATATCCCTTAACCTCATATAAAGGAAACTTAGGAGATAAAACTGTGGTGCATAAAGGATAGGATGTAGTATCATGTACTAAATGATTATGTAGTAAAGTATCAGAATACAATGATTGGCTAACTTTCAATATACCTTAATCTAATTGAAAACCCTTATCTTAGATAAATTTAACTACTTGATTGAAGGATTCTTAATTAGATAAGATATGTGATATAGTATGCATATCTAATAAATGATTAGAATGACTTACTAGGTTATGCATAGGCATATACATCAAATGTAAACCATGTGTTGTCCCTAAACCTAAAAGTGTGAAAGGGATATAATTATCAACACTAGTAGTGGCCACACTTGTAATAGGGTTGACAATATGAAAAGTGGTTCTTGTTGCACATTAGGAGTAGAAGTGTTGGATTTTTATGAACTTTTGGAAGCTAACATGACCTCAATTATTTTTATTATGTCTTATGGAATTTGGATAAGTCTTTATCAGAATCTAGATGTATGTTAAATGTATTCCTAAAAAACTCTATTGAATTCATTGGGATGAATCCTATCTGAACCATCATGGGTATCTTGTGCATTTTCTCATTATCTTGCTCATTTTGATTAAGATATTTAAAATTATCGTTAGGATTTTTACACCAAAATAGGAACCACTGCATGTATTAGTCGAATCAATTTTAACCATTGTTAAAGGAATTTGAATTTGTTAAAATTAAATCTTATTTAGTTTATCACTTTGACTTAAGGGGATATTACAAACAAAAATTCTTAGGTGGCCTAAAATAAAAAACATGAAAGGGAATTTACAAATATGAAAAGAAAGGACATAATTGAAAATAAAAGGATTTTTTTTTCAAATCCTAATGCAATAAAAAAAAATGACACCCTAGAAAGTTTAAACCCTAAGGAAGATCTAGGGTTAGTCATGGTTTGAGCAAGGAATGGGTTCGCCAAATTCTTATGATGAATTTTAAATTAATATAGTAAATAAGCCTAATTGACATAAATGGAATAGAATAATGTACAGTATTAGGAGTTTAATTTTAGATAATAAAATTAAGGTAAATGAATGAAATAAACAAAGAATATAGGAATGAAAAATGATAAACTATGAAAAGTATAGGATAAATTAACCTTGTAATTGTTAATTTCTTGAACTAGGAAAATATAATCTAGGAACAGACAGAATGAAGAAATATTTGAAACCTTAGAGAAGTTGACCCTAAGTTATTTCAAGGTAATGAATGTTCATTAGAGGATAGTAGTGAATTCCACTATGATCCCTATATATCGTTTATGTCTCTTTAAATAAAAATAGAACATTCTAAATATTTGGGTGTAAGGGTGAAAATAAGGTGTTCTCACATTGATTTCATCTTGAGAACTATATAGGAGACTTGTTTACACCTTATTGAAGAGAAATATTTAAGAGCCTTGCCACAAGGAGATAAATGATATCAATGATTAAAATGGGTTATTAGTTAGAGTTATGATAGACCTTAACACCCAAAAGTGATAAGCACTACCTACATACCAATAATATGAATATGGATCAAATCTCCATGTAGTTATCCTACCTAAGTGATTTGTGTGAATGTTAATATTTTACTAAATGAATTCATCTAAAATCAGGTCGAATACTTGATCATGCAGTATTAGGGATATATAAAATTAATTTATAACTTTACTGATGACTAATTTAAGTATTTGGAACTTGATTTGTAAAGAATAGGTAACATTTTCACAATGTCCAATTTTGTCAACAAGAATTTTGAATTTAAATATCTCACTTTCTAATAAGTTATTTGAATATGTATTTATAACAATTCCATCAAGATGCTAATATGTTAGGAAGTCAAAAAATATGGAGGATGACTATAGGGAGGGTTATATTTGAAAAAATTATCATTGGCAAGAAACAAATAAAATCATTGGATAGGGACTTTATTTAAATTCATTATCATTCATATCCATTATTATTGTCCCTTAAGGAAACATGTTGGTATTTGGGTTTGGATTGATGTATATAGATGAATAGTGGTGTTTTTAGCAATCATAGCATTTATATGTGTGGCAGATGATGGTTACAAAATAAAATATGTCATCTCTTAGGCT
Organism: Torreya grandis; assembly: GCA_037957365.1. NCBI lineage: Eukaryota > Viridiplantae > Streptophyta > Pinopsida > Cupressales > Taxaceae > Torreya > Torreya grandis. The sequence continues at coordinate 28,391 of JARHVA010011550.1, read as the reverse complement.
TAGGATTGGGTAAAATATAAAAAATGTACTAATTAAATTCAAAAATTAATTAAGGACTAAAATGGGAACAATAGGCGTGATCCATTATTTATGACCAAATTTAGGTTACTTCACCTTTGGTACCATTCCATTTGGTCCAAATAATCTTGGTGAATCTATCATAGCATGTTTTATAATAAAATTACAATTAATAATAGTAAAAATATGTTTCAAAAACACTATTTTTAGAAAATTCTATTCTAATGGAAAAGAAAAAAATTAGCATCCCCAACAATCAAGTTTCTTTTGTATATTTTTTGAAAACTAGTTCCAAATGTCACTAAGAGAGACTTCAAGGCTAAGGGGATAGCAAAGTAGCTTGTAATTTCTCCATGTTAAACAATTTTGTATTTAGGAGGAATATAATGGGGTGTGGGATCATAATAAATTTAGTATTAAACTCAAGGATATTAGTAACAATGTTGATTTGCTGTTCATTTTTTATAAGAAGAAGCATACTATCATCACAAAAATGAGAGTTAAGGGAAAAATAATGATTAGCAAGGGTAAAATAGATATTAAGATAAAAATTATGTGCACTTTTTTGGGATTCCTTGCATAGATCAAAGTGAGAAAATAAAAGATAAAAATCAAGTGAACCCTTTATCTATCATATTATTTTAGAGTTTTTTTAAATCTATGAGAAGCACTAGATAATCTTGATACCTTTCTAAAGCTTACATGGTGCTTCAAATCCTTGGATCCTAGTTATTTATGCACGAGGTTACTAAAGGTGATAGAAAGTGAATTTTTATGTTTAGATCTACATGTAGACAATGATTATACTATAATAAAATTTTCAAGATATACCTCTAAACCCTACGTATTTGTATTTATAGATAATTACTATGTTAAATTAAAGATAATTCTTTTGTTTGTATTACATAATAATACCTTAGTTATTAAGGATTTTATTTTACCATTTAAGTTATATACTCTTTTAAAAGGCATAATAAAAATTTTCCAAAAGGTGCAAGTTATATTTGAATCGATGTAATTTTTGGTTTTTCTAAGGTAGGTTTTTGTAAAGAGAAAGTGTAAATTTGCAGTCATAACTCGCTTAAAACCCATGACCATTAACCTCATCTCATTTTTTTTGCATGTAAATTTAATTAAAATAATTTTATATTTTTTGTGGAATGGATGATAGAAAATGAATTTTGGTGTTCGTTCATATGGCATGAAAATGTGCTAGGTAGGGAGGACATGATTTATTTCATAGTGAGCTTGAGCAAAGGTGAAGTGATGGGGAAGGGCAAAGCTATACAAAACATGAAACTAAAAACATATTTCAAGGTGAGTATGGTGGTGATGGTGATTGATAAATATAGGTTAATTTAGGTGATATTGTAACCTAGAGGAGACATATCATTTAATATACATATATTTAACAAAGATAGTTTAATTATATTCCCTAAACCCATTGAAAAAGGGGGTCATAGCTTGTATGGCTTTATAATCATTTATTGAAAATTTTATATTTTTTATGGTGGATGAGGATGTCATAATATTTGATTTTATTATAGTATCTATCCCCGTTGAATGTGTGGCTTGAATCATTTTTTTAATCCCATTGACATGGGGACAAAAGATTGAGTTCCCATAGTCTATCTTGTAGCTTTTATTCATCCATACTACTAATATATTGACACCTAAATTAATTACATCAAGCTTAAGAACATATATAAATTCCATACTTAGACCCTTTTGAAAAAAGGTAACCACAAATGGAGCCTATCTCTATAATCATCTTGTTTATCCCTATTGGAAAAAACATACAATTTAAGGGACCACTAGTAAAAAAAAAAAGTTTGAAGCATAATTAAAATGATTCACATCACGTTAGTGTGTGTTAACACCTTGTGCATAAAAGGTTATATGGGGTCAATGGTGATGAATTTTGAGTGAGGTTTGACTAATGATCTGCCCTAGTTTTATTTACAAAACCCTACCTTACCAAAATAAAAATTTACATCCTTTTTGACATAAATTACACTCTTTAGTATAATAATTATAGTTTCCATAGAGGAATCTATAACATATGTTATGGTACCTAATTTTATATACATCATACTACCATATCACTTGGAGAATATGTATACAATGGTGGGGATTCAAACCTATCTTGAATAAATTACCCCAAATCGATAGTGCTTATGGTCTTCGTGATAGTATTACCTTTCTTCCATTTATGAAACTTAAAGAAATGAGAATTACTATTACAAATACAATCAGTACTATTAATGTAAATAATAATTTGAACATGAAATAATGGGAAATATATGTATCTATATCTATTTTCATATTTCATCCTACATTGGTTGACTATATTATATAGGAAACCTCTCTCATTAAGAAGCCTCTGCAATTTATAGTCTAATTTGTTTTGGTGTAAACTAGTTAGCTTTCATATAAGTAAAGTAGTTATAATTTTCATCTAATTATATTTAGAATGAACTAAGTTCACATCTTGTAATTTTTTTAAAATTTTAAAGGAGCCATTGGATATTTGAAAATTAGTTTCTATGAGACGACACTTATTTCAATCATGTATTTAGTAACTGAAAAAGTTTCATGAAATATATAGATTGCACTAAGGTATATGACATGCCATTTAACTTTGTACATGTATATACATAGGATTATTCAATTATGTCACCTAAAATACCTTGTCATTTCCCAACCCATCACCACCAAACTCACCTTGAAATATTTCACTACTTTCATGTTTTATAGGGCCTAGTTTCTTCCCACTACTTTGTCATTACTCAAGCTAAACCTAAAAAATAATGTATCCTCTTAAAATAATACATTGACACATCAAATAAATGGACACGTAACCTCATTTTATACCATCATATCTAAAAAAAATGTTAGGTTATTATTCTTAACACTTCTTGCATAAAATGTGAGATGAAATCAATAATAATAAATCTGTAGTGAAGTATGTCTTTTAATTTATACTCTTTCAATTTTTAAAAATATATATTATGATAAAATTAATTTTAAATTTTTTAATTTAACCCGTGTCTTTGGGATAAAAAATAATCAAAAAACATCTAATGTGTCTTATATGATTGATAGATAATAAGTTAACTTGAATATTTTACATTGAATAAGTTTTATATTGTGAAGATCAAAAGAATTAATAACAATTTTAAATAAATTTAAAAGTTACTCATTCACCATGGTGAAGACTAAATTTATTTTGATAATTTATGCATTCTATTCATTATTAAGTTCCATGAAACAGAATATCATTTAGTGCTTGCTCATAGTTTTTAGTACCTACCCCTCAGGGAGTATTATTTTTGGTGAAGGTAATTATTTTGACTTACCTACTATTGGTAGCCAATGAAAAATTACCATTGGTGAAAAATCAAAAACATTTTTGAATCTCTACTAGGAAATATTAGTAATTTATGAATTTACTAGTTATCACTAAACAATAATTAATGTGTATGAAATGCAGCCAATCTAATGCTTTGATTCCTATTATTTTCCTGCATATCCTTTTACTAGTAACTTAAACATGATTAATATTTATCATAACTAAAATAAATAATAATATTATATTGACTCTAGATAAAGGCCAACTTTGTTCTATGCAACAACATGACAACCAAAACACAGGCCTTAGATATAATGATACAAGTGTTGTTCATTATATTTTATTGAATACAAGTGGTGCTAATTTCAAGAACAAAACATTTTCAACTTGTTAATTCTTATGGAAGGATTTCATTTTAAAATAGGATTTTCAAACAAAATTTTCCCTTGACCTAGTAATTTTCCACAAGATCTCTTATAGGGATGTTTAAAATATTTTAATATTCTTATCTAAGGTGTAAATCTTAATTCAAGAAACCTACTCATATTCTCGACACATTTCATTAGTAAACACACAATTTGATTTTTGTCACTATAATCAATATAATTTTAATGTATCCAATAAATTAATTAGGGATAGAGATATTTTTAAAACTCAGTGGATTCAATTTATTTCAATTGATGGATTGGAAAGGTTGATGTTGAGGTCAAGTGTAGGGAACATTACGATGGTAACGACAAGTTTTATACCTACTGAAAAACAAAATGAAAATAAAAGTTTGTTTTATTGGCATTTTGGTTGGATATTTGATTTTCATAAGACCATTATTCTCATTTATAGTATAAACATAAATGTAAATATTTTAGTAGACCAATGTCAATGTTAAATGAATACATTTTGTCAAATTATGAAAGTTTGTTTTCAATAGCTGGCTACACTTGAAGAATGATGTTTGGCATTTTATTGCACATAAAAAAGATAGTTTTATGTCATTTATAACACTAGTGATAAACACCCTCTCATCTTGTTTTGTTTCCCACTCATGTTCTCCTACTTTGGTACCAAAAAAATTGACCTGTGCCAATATAAATCAGCCTTATAGATGGCTCAATGCTTGTTTCAACAATCATTTGCTCATCACAATGGATTTTATATCATCATAGATTAACCATGAAAATAAAATTACTACCTTTGAAATAATTGTAGCTAATTTCATTGGTAGGTTAGTGATTCAAACCCTTGAACACTGCTTTAGTTTTTATGTTTTAGAGTTTTAGGGTTTAAGTTAAATACTTGATGGAAAATAATAAACAACTATTTGGTAATTTTTTTTAGATGTTACATGCTTTTGGTAACTAAGGGTGGGTTATTAAATTTCACTTTACATTTTGATTTCCACAAATATCTTATGACCATTATTCACAATGTATGCGATAACAGTTTACAATTATCCTTTCTCATTTATATTATATAGATTATTTTAGTTAAATATGTCAAGTAAGGTCCATTTGAACCCAAATTTATATTTATCCATTTATAGGTTTTAATTTATGTACCTACTCCATATGTATATATTGTAATCATTTGAATAATTGGCAAATTTTTAGACTAGAAAATATCTATATCGATGGTTAAGATACAACTACCATGTTTTTTGTTGTGTATATCTACACTTCTAATTCAGAATATGAAAGATTCTTCCCATCTCAATAGTTTTTACTCCTCAAGAAAATCGAGCTGCTTTGGTTGTAGGCAAAAACATTTCACATGATTATTCAATGGAATAATGTGCTTCCATCTTTACATGAATTTTGTATATTTTATATGACACTCCTATATGAAAAACAATATCAAATGCCTTTAATAATATGGGGCTCAATTTGAATAGTAATCTAGACATAATATGACTTTAGTCTAAAGTTCCCACTCACTATATTATTATTAGAAAATTGTAAGTACTGAAGTCACATTATGACACTTGCTATTTTGTTTCTTTTGATTTAATTATTAATATAAATCTATTTTCATTGACATGGAATCATATTATAGATGTGGATTCTTTAGAAGTATGTGATAGAATCATGGAAAAAGAGGGAGATAAGCTTCTATCTATAGACATATAATTTATTCGTAGTTCTTGATTTAATACATATTAATCTATTTATATTTTCAGTGGCTTGAATATGTAAATGGTATTTTCATCTAATTCCTAGAATATTTAATTTATTTAGGGGTGATCCACATTAATTTAAATGATGTATCTTATTTTTTCTTGGTACATTTTTCCTGTATATAGATTTATTAAATATTCCCTCATGTCTCCCTCATATTTGGTATGCATGGAGAGGTAAATTTTGGGTATTTCTTGATTTTGTTTATTTTACCCCTTTTTGGTTGAATTAAAAAATTATTAATTCTATTTTTTAGAGAATTTTTAATAATGTTAGACAATATTAGGTCAAAAAAGGCAAATAAAAAGGAATTTAATGTAAATAAAAACAACATATTTTTTTTTGTAATT